>JABCMJ010027828.1:0-13240 GCA_014822125.1 Arbutus unedo | reverse complement strand
GGACCCATTAACAATTGACGAGGCTTTATCATCCCCCGATGAAATAAAATGGAAAGAAGCTATTCAAGAAGAATTAGATTCCATAATAAAAAATGATGTATTGGAATTAGTAGAATTACCAAAAGAAAGAAAAGCAATCGGTTGTAAATGGATTTTAAAAAAAAAAATTTAAATCTGATGGTAGAATTGAAAAAATACAAGGCTAGACTAGTGGCAAAAGGATTCACTCAAAAATATGGAATTGATTATGATGAGACATATTCTCCTGTGGCTAAATTTACTTCCATTAGAATTTTAATGTCTATTGTTGCTGCTTTGGATTTAGAACTGTATCAGATGGATGTTAAAACTGCATTTTTGAATGGAGAGCTTAAGGAAGAAATTTTCATGCACCAACCAGATAGTTATAAAATTAAGGGTCAAGAAAATCTGGTTTATAAGCTTAAAAAATCATTATATGGTCTTAAACAAGCATCTAGGCAGTGGTATTATACTTTTCATAATGCTGTTATCAAATTTGGTTTTAGACCTAATGATTTTGATCATTGTGTATATCATTGGAATGGTGGGAGTAGCTTTATGTTTTTATATATCTCTATACGTTGATGATATCTTGATTGTTGGAAACCATATTGCTTCTATACATGAGGTTCAAAAATTTTTGAAGTCTCAATTTGAAATGAAAGACTCCTGGGTGAAGCATCCTATGTGTTAGGAATACAAATTACTAGAGATAGAAAGTCTAGAATACTTCAATTATCTCAAGAGAAATATCTTGATAAAATCTTAAAAAGGTTTTATATGGAAAGTTTGAATCCAGTGGACACTTCTATTCATAAGCAAACAAAATTATCTGAAAAGATGTGTCCAACAAATGAGGAAGACAAAAGACAAATGGAACATAAACCATATGCGCAAGCTGTTGGTAGTATAATGTATGCGATGTTGTGCACTAGACCTGATCTTAGCTTTGCTATAAGCCTAGTAAGCAGATTTCAAGGTAATTCAGGTGAGATGCATTGGTTAGTTGTTAAAAGAATTTTGAGGTACATTAAAGGAACCAAGAGTTATAAGCTAACTTATAACCACAGTGATGATAATCTAAAAGTTATCGGGTACTCAGATGCTGATTTCTCAGGTGATACAGATGATGGAAAATGCACCTCGGGCTATGTCTTTCTCCTTGGAGGCGGAGCTATTTCTTGGTGTAGGAAAAAGCAGAGTTGTGTGGCTAAAAGCACGATGGAAGCAGAATACATTGCATATAGTAATGCAGTATTAGAGGCGGTATGGTTGAAAGGGTTTCTTGCAGATTTCAATTTAAAAGAAATACCCATTGAGCCTATCAAGATCATGTGCGACAATGAAGCTACAATATGCACCATTAAAAATGGTGAATTTGGCACAAGAGGAAAGCATATTGATCGACAATATCACTACACTTTTGACATGGTTCAACAGAGTGAAATTATCATAAACTATGTATTGTTAAAAGATATGGTAGCCAACCCATTGACAAAAGCAGTTGCTTCTGAAATTTTCAAAGGACATGTCCACTCCATGGGTTTGATTGGAAAAGTAACAGACTCGGTCTAATTGGCCAAGCGGGAGATGTTGGATGGGTGGCCAAATAGCCCTCGATGCAATGGTTAAATGTTTGATAAAAACCTTGCACAAATAATATGTTGCATGAAATTTTGTGTCTACACATGTTTAAGTGTTTTATTTATTTGTTGTAACTAAAGTATTTTATTTACAGATAATGGAAGAGCATGTTAGACCATATTGGCTTAGTGGGGTTTGATTTGGTCAAACATGCTTGTAAGTGGTTTCCACTTATTATGGGATATGGTGCATGTGAGTGGGGGCAATGTGGAGGATAATAATGAGCATTTGATTAGATAATCCAAATGTATAGGAACAACTTTGATATCATGTTCCTAGGATTATGTTAATTGGGTAAAATTTGGTAGTTTATAAATACCAAATATTGAACTCTCAATAGCTATACACAAAGAAAAGGAAAAAATCCACTTACAGAAAATATCTCGTTGGAGATAGAGATCCCATTGCCACCCAAACACAAAATTTGCACCTCTCTCTTCCATTATCTTTTTAGACTTTGTTCTATTTTCATACCCATTCAAAGGCAAAGAAAGCTTCAGTCAACCCAGCCGAAAGCTTTGGAATTTGACAACCTTCCGCATGGATAGTAGGTGTAGAATATCCATTAAGAACAAAAGTACAAATATCCTCATCCATGAATGTTACCTCATCTAGATTTCTAATAATCGAAATTTAAACCATCTAATAATGGGGGTCTATGGGAAGAAGATGTCGCATACATAAAAGTAAATCAAGGATCAAAAATATATTTTTTTAAAATATTTAACGCCCACTCTGATACCAATTGAAAAAATGGTGCAGAGAAGCGTTGATTGATTTACCGTATTCAATTTTATCCCAAAATTATCTAACGTAATATGTAATTTGAACTATATGATTATGCAAGATAAATAAATAAAACAAAGCATAACACATAAATATACATAGAAAACCCTAAAGCGGAAAAAAAACAAACAATGGGAGCGTAGAAAGTACTATACTAAAACCACAGAACAACAGAGTTTTACGCAATCAAATCTATACTCCTTTATTTGATTTGGAACCTCTTTGTCGACTCCTCGTAAACTGTCGTAATAGCTACTTCTTCAAGATCTAACTCCTCGAACCTATGATCTGTTTGCATGCCTCCTCCTTAGATTATCCTCTAAGATACTTAAAACTCCTTCAAAAGGCTTCACAAGAATTAGAAGCTGAAGAACTTGAATCTTGAGAGATGTTTAATCAAGAAGATGAAACTTTAATTCATAAGTACTCTCAAGATATCACCCACACTTAACATTCTAATTTCTCAAAGATTCTCTCTTTCTCTCTCTGTCTCTCTCTCTATAAAAAAAAATGACTCTGGGTGTACTGGTTTTGATTCTGGATGCACAATCTCTATTTATAGGCTTTTCTAAACTTCAAAAGCTCATTGGAATGGCCCATCAGCTCGTATAAGGACCCGGATTTTTTAAAATTTTTATATCAATAACTCAGAATTCATGTATAGTGTATTAGTTTCAAATATGAATTTATTTAGGGTGTTTATGCCTTCATGTGACTTTGGGGGATTGTTTGTAGTATGTTTAATTTAGAAAGGGCATTGAGGTCATTTGGAAACCGACCTTATTTTCATAAAAATTAGATTTTTGAGGTTTTAGACACAAAACACTCCCCTTTCTAAATCTCTTCTTCACCTCACTCTCTTCTCCCTTTGGCTCTCCCCACAAATTCCTTGAGCATTACTCGTTTTTGGGCTGATTCCTCTTAGAACCCAAGTATATTAGTGGATTGCTTGCCATTGGACGTGTGTGTTTACTTGGAGGAAGCTTGGATTAAAAGATTTCAACATTTGGAAAGCTATGGTTTTCATTCAAGCTTCATCTTTTGGATTTTCAACTTGAGGTGGGGATATTTCACTCTTGTTAGTTGTATAAGACTTGTATTGGACTTACATTTGTGTTTGATTCGTGTTTGGTAGTGTATTAATCTTTGAGTTTGGGAGGTTTTGAGAGAACTCTATCGCGAACTATAGATTTCTGGAATCATCGTAGTCGCTCGAGCAGCCTGTATATTTTGATGCAGCTTGAGCGACTTGTTGGGCAACTTTTGCTGTCTTGTTGTCGCTTGAGCTGCTTAGAGATCACTCTAGTGACTTTTCCTATTTTCTTTGGACATTTTCTTTAGGTTTAGTTCATCTATATGTGATTATGGAAGGCCATTTAATTTAGGATGATGTTCCGTGTGTTTCTATGACTTATCTTACGCATTGTGTTTCTAGATTTGTCGTGAATTGACTAAGGATACAAATTGGACTTTTGGTGGAAGGAATAATATGGACACTTGAAACGTGTAATGGCGGACTAGAATCCTTCGAGAATATTAGGATGATAGTACTAGATTCCATTAGGAATGCTAAGAGTGAAGTGAACTAGACTCCCTCAAGGGATTGCTAGGAAGTGAACTAGGTTCCTTTGAGAATACTAGGAAGATGAATATGATAACTTGAATGGATTAATTATAAGGATCCGGAAATGTTTTTTTGCTTTTATGTTAATGTTCGGAATGTCGAGAGAGTTTTAGTGTTGTTGGAAAAGAGAGTTGGTGGTGAGAAGTTTAAAACTTTGGACAGAAGGTGGCCGAGACCAGTCATGCGACTAGGCACACAACTGTGACTGGTCATGCTACCATTCACATGAGTTGCCACGCAATTGTAACCAATCACGCTACCAGTCACGCCTTGGTTTTTTGGGCAAATTTTGGACAGTGGCCAGCCGTGACCGGTCAGGCTTCAGAGCATCTATCCCGTGACCGGTCAGGCGGGTAGAAACGCGAATTTATAGGGGATGAATCAGATTCTTTTTTAAAACTTAACATAAAAGCCCCAACTCAATTTTTTTCAATCCCTCTCTCTCCAAGAAACCCTCTTTCCCACTCCCTCTACACCCAAATACTTGATCTCTCTTCAATATCTCTCTAATTCTTTCAAGGATCCATCCATATATACCTTGGGATCTTGCTATTGGAAGTGAGTATTTCACTTAGAGAAGACTTGAAGAAGCTCTCTTCCTCTATTAAAGCTAGGGTTTCCCCTTAGAGCTCAAGTCTTGGATTTTCACTTTGAGGTAGGGATATTTCGCCTTTATTTTACGTCTATTGCTTGATATAGTCCATCTTCTATGGTTTATTTGTTGTTTGGTCTTGTTTGAGAGTTCATGAAGGTTTGGGAAGAACACATCCCTTGATCTTGTGGTGAGCATTCATGGTTTTGAGTTTTATTTTCGAAAATTGAAGTAGACATGGGTCCTTTGGTTTGTTTTATACCGGAATACTTCAACCTTTGATGATACACCATTTTGATCTCGTAAAGTACTCATTCCCTTCGGTACATCCCAGGGTTCCAACCCAACATGTGGTTTGGTACGTTGTCATGATTTGGGCATAAAGTGGTGGTGTATGACTTTGGGCCATGATGTTAAGTAAAATGACGTATCTTGTGTTTCAGATACCTATTGTCCTGAGTTGTGGACTTTTAATGAAATTCTAGGGCATGTTGTGAATGAAATAAGGCTGATTTAAGACATAGAATACACATTAGTACTGGAGCTACCATATCACGATGTTAACCCTCTTGTCCTCTTTATACAAAAACCTATTTTTCCTAGTACAATGTCGAGACTTAGCTAACGTGAAGTCTTGTGTTCAACAATGGTTGAGTTACATGGTGAGGTGGTAGTATGAGGGGTCCTTTCTCCGATAGGCCAACTTCTTGTAAAGTGACTTATGAAAATAGCTTTATCTTACTCTAGTGTCGTGAGGAGTTTCTTTGTTTCCAAAGGGTGTTGTTTGGCCCTATCATATCATGTGACGTTACACCAAAAGTGATGCGAGGTGGAGATACCATAGGAGCAGCTTGTAAGATTAATTTGCCTAATCCTCTCTTAGAGGTGAACACTAACAAAGCTAGATGATATGCTGTAATAGGCCGAAAATGGTCATGACGTGAGTTGGTCATGAAATAACATGGAGTGGTTGATAAGTGACTTGTTGGCAAATGGTTATTTACATGCCTCCATTTCTGGTTTCTATCACACTTTACAGTGGTTGTCGCTTTTGCATCTTCATTGTTAGTTTTTCATTGGTTGCTGGGATTGCACAGAACCCTATAGTATATTTGAATGATGCTAGTATGATGTGTCATGATATGACAGAAATTATCTTTGTGATACACTGTTAGATAAAAATGTGAAATGTGAATTATGAGGGTCAGGAAAATGACAGATTTGGCACAATGAAAGTTATGGAACATATGATCTATGATGTTGCTTAAATGAAACTAGACTATGGTTATGTGACGCATGACATAGGGGGCCACCGATACGATACGAGATGATTGACATGGGACACGTGACATACGTGAATGTCGAACTCGACTCCTTCAAGAATGTTAGGAGGATTGTACTAGATTTCTTTGGGAATGCTAGGAGAAGATTTGAACTAGACTCCCACTCGGGAAAGCTAGGATGGTGATTTGAACATGTACTGGATCCCCTGGGTATGCCAGGAGTGTACTAGATCCTTTCATGGGAGAGTTAGGAATGACATAGAATGGTCTCATTCAGGAGAAAACTAGGTATGACAGCTTGACACTTAATGAGAATATGGCGTAGGTACACATGTAATATTACGAAGGATTATGGTGTGCATTTAATGAGTCGAAGGATTATGAATAATTATTACGAAGCTACTGAATGCTCGTCCTTGGATTGTTATTGTTTTACTCTTGTGAGCTCACTTGTGCTATATATATTAGCGTTGAAATGTAATATGTGGATATACATCTATGAAATTATGAATTACGAGGATGACTTGTCTAGTCTCCATCGGGCGTGTGTTATGCTATAAACATACATTGGTGTTGAAGGGAATGACAATGCTGTGTTTAGTTATCTTTCGGTGTCGTATTAGGAAGGACAACTAAATCACTGGAATAAAGAGATGATGATACATGTGAGTTGGGTATCGGTTGAACAATTCGTGCAATGGTAAGTCTATTCGATGGGTTTGTTAGCATGAGTCTCAAGTATGTCCTAGTGACCTTGGTATGTTGAGGTTTGAAAATTTGATATGATTCATTGACTACTCTTGAGACATGCGAGATGATGAATGACTTAGTGAGAGAACCTATAGATGGTAGTGGTGGCTTGACAGTAGCAGGTGACATACTGAGGAGAGAATATACGTTATGGAATGGAAAACAAAGCAATATGAGGAAAGGGGCGTATAGGAAATGGACGGTGCGGAAAGATGGGTGAGTGTGTTATTCACATCTATCTTGTGTTGTTGTTTAGTAATCATATTGTGTGCCTGATTTCATCATATTCACATGATATCGGTGTAGACATTCCAATTGGGCTATGTAGCTCAACCTTGCTTTCTTTTTAGGTACCACATTGGAGTAGAGACATGGGGTGTATCGAATGCATGGAAAGGTCATTCAACTTTCATTACTACTTGTTTCTTAGAAAAGATGTAATATTTCTTTTGATCCTTCATTTTTGTGAAAATGAATTTTGGGCGAGAGGATTTCCTTGTAAATTAACTACAAGAATTTTAAAATATTTTCGCTTATGCTGAATGGACTTTTGGGTGTTTGGTGAGCCTTGAGAGTACTTGTTTTTGATAAATACATTAATTATCATGTTAAAAATTGAGGGCGTGACATTAATTGTTGACGCACATAAGTGGTGGAACGATAAAATTGAAATGGTAGACTACCTGGATCTAGCCTCGAACCATAGCACTTGTTATGTACATTTCTTTCTATTGCTTATTCAATGACTTTGTTTATGCCATTTCATGTCATAAATTGTTGATTGTCAATCGTTTCATATACTCATAACATTTGTGTAGATATCTCTACTATGCTGTGTATCTCACCCTTACGTTTTTTAGGTGCTGCTCAAGAAAACTACCATGATGTGCTTGGCATACATGGGGTGGCAAACGATATTTTAAAGTGTGCATAGCGGAGTTATCCAACATCTTTTTTGTACCTTTTGAAGATATACTGTAACTCCACTTTCATACCATTGGTTTTCAAAGTAGAAATTCCCTATGTACTCGAAACAATATTTTGATATACATTCAGGCTAGGATTGCCCTTGTCGTTGTAACACATTTTGGATATTGGTTGGTCAACAATGATTCATCAATGAAAGTTCGGGATTTATCTAGGGGTTTATTATTGTTATTGCGACGTTTTGAAATGTATAATTATGAATTATTTATGTTAAAAAATGAGGGCGTGACAATTTGGTATCAAAACTGTAGGTTAGAATACCTCGAGACCGTAGGGAGATACATAGTCTCATGGGTTCAAACACATTACATTTAGACATGACTTGTGTGTGCTTGTGTGCATGACATGCATTGGTATTGCATTATTTTATACGTAGATTGACTTGTGGTTATTGACCCGTGTTGGGGACTTGTTATAGGCTTTGACTTGGTGTTGAGGATGATTATTTGACTTGTTAGTGTCTTTCTTATCCTTGTGGCATAATGCCTCCTAGGCGTGGAGTGATGTTCGGTGGGCCTTGAGGCCAAGGCTGAGGCCGCTATTATGAGATACCTTTAGTTGATGTCGTGAGTCATTGGGGGGTGGTATTGCATGAGGAAGAAGTTGATGAGGGGATAGGGTAGAACATAGAGCCACCGATTATTCAAGGGAACTTCACAAGGGAATTCATTGTGGCACTTGTTGAGTAGAATCTATTGAATCCGGACGCCAAGGCCAATGCAAATAGCTGTGCCATCGATGCCATGAGGGAATTTCGGTGTTTGAACCCAACTTAATTTAGCGGAGAGGGTGGTGATTTTCTTATAGCCAACCATTGGCTCACCAAGATTCATAAGTTATTTAATGCGCTAATGATCGTAAAGGACGACCTTAGGGTCTCCATTGTAGCGTGCCAACTTATCGAGGAAGCGAACGAATGGTGGAAATCGATCCTTGAGGCGAGGAAAGAAGTAAGAAGAGTGGCTAGGACGGCAACCCAACCCAATGAGCTGGATGTAGAGAATCTCACATGAGCCGAATTTGAGGGTCTCTTTGAAGACCACTATTTTTTGGAATCTTACTGTGAACAGTTGAGGGAACAATTTAAGACATTGGAGTAGGGCAACATAACAGTTTTGGAGTATGCTTTCAAGTTTCAATCATTGTCACGTTTTGCACTAGAGTTGGTGGTTTCGGAGGATAGAAAGTGTTGCCACATGGAGAAGGGTCTTCATTCCTACATTAAGAGGCTTGTCATTTGCCAGCACAAGACGAGATATTCAGAGATCGTGGAGGAGTTGTGAAAGTAGAAATTCAAAAACCAAACCAAACTGGAAAACTAGACTGGACCGATGGTTTGAGGATTAAAAATTTTGGTCCAGTTTGATTTCGACTTGGGAGTTCGGAAAAACCAATTGTTCGGTCCAGTTTGGGAGAATACAAAACCGGTCCAAACCGGACCAGTTATTTTTTAGGTTTATGTGTTATAACTTATAACCCATTACTCTATTAGTCATTTAATCCATTAGGATTCAGGACCATTACCGTGTACTGAAAATGAAAAATGACCATTTACAAAGTGAATAAAAATGGAAAACTACCAATTTGAGAATAAAAAATAGAGTATGTTTAAACAATGCATTTTCGTTGTGGGAAATTTCACCACAAATTGTTAATTTTTCATTTCCTTTTTGTGGTTGGCCTAAAATGTTGTCCAAAAAATCAAAAAGTCCAAACCAGATCAAAACCAACTCAAACTGATTGAAACTAGATCGGTATAACCGATCTGATCTCGATTTACAAAATTTCCAAACCGAACAACCTGTTCTGTCCTATAAATTCCACCAAACTGGACTGGACCAGTTACACCCCTATCGTGGAGTGCGCATGGAGTGTTAAGTTACCAAAGGATGTACAATGCAATCCTAGAGTTTGGGAACTGAGGCAACCCAATATCAGTTCAATATCATCTTAGTCGAGGAGTGACGGGAACCAAAGGCGCAACAGACAAAGGGAACAGTCTCAGTCTTCTAGGGCCCAATCAAACCTTAGGCAGGGACTTCTTCCGATGCTAGGAGCAACATTTCTAGGTGCAACCAATCCGGCCATATTCGTAGTCAGTGTTCCATGCCTCTGAAGGCTTGTTTCGCTTATGATTAGCCTGGATATATGGCCAGAAGTTTTCCTCAGGGGACATGTGTGCATAGTGAGGTGGGGTCGGTACAATAGCCCAGACAAGGACAAGGTCGGGAGTAACAGTGACAGTTTGGGGGTAGTTAGAGGCAACAACCTCATTTTCGTTAGACCACTTCAGCTCAGGGTTCACAGATTGATAGGGGAGCGAGTTGTTCGACAGCTCCTTAGGGTTTCGGACAGTGGGGCAGGTATAGTTAGGGCCATCACACACAGCGCAGAGCTTTCAATATTACTTCAGTCGTTCCACCACCTACTAGTCAAGGTCCCAGGACATCGATCGTGAGGGGTATATTTCTATTGTTCAACTTATTTGCTAGAGTTGTATTTGATTCTGGTGCATCACATTTATTCATTGCTATATCATTCGTGCGTGCATTGAAACTAGAAACCAATCACCTTGATCCACTGTTATTTGTTGAGAATCCTTTCGGAGATAGATCAACGTTTAGCCGTGTTTGTAGGGCTTGTGAGTAGAGATAGCAATTTGGCCCGAACTGAAACCATTTTTTTCCATGGGTATGGATATGATAGGAATGAACGAATACCCATTTGGGTTCAGTTCGGTTATGGTTAGAAGAATAACCAAACAAAATCGTTCCCCGAACTGAACCAAAATAAAAACAACATCGTTTTATACTTACACACACACACACACACACACACACACACACACACACACACACACACATATATATATATATATGTATGTATGTATAAGAGTGTGTGTGTATAATTTTATAACCCTTCCCTTAACGAGTTGACCCTAAAATGGCTAACAACAATACAACATTCTGGGTGCAGTGACTGCGGCGCAAGAAAGTGAGGAACTAAGGAAGGATTGCAACACAATCAATAGTTGGGGGGTAATTGACTGACAAAAGAGTATCGCTGATACGCCTGCCAAATTAGTATTTAATAATGAAACTGATCATTGCCTAAAAAATATGAAAAACCAATAAAGCAGCAAGACAGAGTATCAATCCACAAAAAATAGCAGGAAGGTTGTCACGAGACTTGTAGTTGTAGCGTTTTGGACGCTAACCTTTGATTTTGGTTGATTGATGATCTATAACTGTAATTTAAACTAAAATAGGAAACTAATGGATTAAGAAAGTAGGCCAGATCCAGAGAATCTTTCCATCCTAGATTTAGGTAACAACATCTTCTTTTATTATAATCAATCGATCATTCAAGCCAGAAAATCTCGATCGGAAGATCATCTGGTGAAAAATAGTTTAATTCTAAAGATGTATCCAAAACTAATTCTTGTTCAAAAATAAAAAGTCATAACATAGGAGGACATCAATCCAAGTATCAGTTGTACCAAATTCATGGCAACAATTGATCAAAAGTTTAACACTCCTTATTTGGTTTGAAAATTAAGAACTTGAATCAGTTTGAATAAGCAATGAAAAATTTGGGAAAATGTTGAAACCTTAATTCATGGAATGAAATTTATCCTCGGATTCTGCATAGAAAATTTAGCATAGCATATTACAATAGAAAGTTGAATAATAAATTAAAAACATCTTACCAAATGCAACGAATAAATAAATCTCAATAATCTTACTTGAACCTGAAAAACTAGAATTAATTGAATTAACGGTTGAAACTTCAAAACTGAAACTAGAACAGCTGGGAATTGAATGCTGAATGGCTAAAACTAAGAAAAATTAATTGCTAAAAGTCTAAGAAAATTGGAATGTCCCTAGATCTAAGCCTCATAGGTCTTTAAATAGGGAAAATCTAGGAGAAAAATAAGGTAAAGTATTCTAAAATAATAAGAAAACCAATTATAGCATTAAAATAGAAAAAATTAAAAGAATTAAAAATTATGCTGTCACGCGCATGCCTGACTGGTCAGAATCTGACCTTGACTGGTCACCCGAAGCTACTAAAAATCTTCGTTCTTTTATTCAAGGCCTAACTAGATTGGCCTAACTTGATGATCGGGTCAGGTTTTTTCTCTTTCTACACATGACCTGATGGTGGTGGATGCATGACCTGATTGTTGGAGCCACGTGACATCATGGATCAGGTCACCTCTTTTAATCTTTTGGCCTTCTCCTATTGACCATTCATCCTATGGTGTGACCTGATGATCAGGTCAAATTCATGCCATCATAAAATTTTCTTCTCTTTTGATTTTCTCCATCTTACTTCGAGTTTTCTTCAAACTTTGCATTACCCTCGACCTCGGCAGTTCTTCTGATTGCACTTCTATCATTCATCAGATGTAGGGATCTCTTTTGGCATTTGAATATCACGATTTCATCACCAAAATACCTCTTTATTCATAGAAAACCTAAAATTAGACAACAGTTATCTAACGTGTATTATTCGATAAAAACAACAACTAAGTACCGCACGTATGCCAAATAAGGACATGTTGAGCTGCTATATAAGACGCATTATAGTCTCAACACACCCCTCAACTTGCGGGTTGCTAGTCCCTAGCAGCGAAAACACGAAGACTTTCAAGGACAACAACAACTATCTTTAACACTTATCTACTAACTAGACCCAAAGAAAACATTATGAGTACGACTTCCCTTATTTTGATCACTAGATTTAATCATTCAAGTGTAATGGGAATTTGAGAGTGCGGTGCAACCACGATTACGTGCATCCACGAACAAATCATTAATTTAAACATTAAACCATTCTAAAACATCATGTATTTAATAAATGCATGATTATCACAACCTATGCAATTTCGACTTCAAACCTCACCGGAACTCTCGAAAAGAAATTGGATCAAACTTACAACTATTCCACAGTGCTCACACAAGGATTTTTATGATTCAGTATGAAAGGGGAATCAAATGCGGAAAAAACAATGCCAATGGAATATGTTATTCTGGTTCATGCAAACACAATGCAGTAATCATTCGAATTCCAAGTCACTCGTAGGGTCAATCGTAGCACTTTTTAGGTGTATAATGACCTTGGGTTGTTCAAGAAAAATTGGTAAACGACATTCGTGATGGTTGTAAATTGGCTAATGGTAACTACCCCGGTCGCCATCACCAATAAGAAATCAGAACAAGTTCTAACAGAAACAATAATCACAACTACCATCATGCCAAACAAAATATCCCCATACATCATGAAATTTTAAAATCCAAATATCCAACATGCAAATGTACTAACCAATCAGCAAGAACCTAAAACAGAAATAGTAAAATCATACTATCCATCATAACTGAAATGAGAATAGTAAGACCAATGTACCCAAAATCCATCTGTACGACCAGCCACTATGTCAACACTAAACTATACCACCTCTAGACATGTGCCAACCATATTATAAGCAGAAAAATCATGCAATCTAGCAATGTGTCAAAAACTGTACCACCTATCAGCATATAACAACCA
>JABCMJ010027806.1:3434-15255 GCA_014822125.1 Arbutus unedo | reverse complement strand
ATGTTATCTAAAACTTCTCTTCAATTCCTTAAATTTTAAATTATAATTAAAACAGTGAATGCTGGTCTCACTGTATAAATCTTACCAAGTTGTTGCTAATGGTATAAATTTAATAAATGATAAAATCTATTTTTTTGAAATTATACGTATTTTTCAAAAATAAATCACAAAGTGCAAAGGATATGGTTGTATTGAAATCTAAGGTCAAAAGACAAAAGGGGTAAAATAGAAATTTAGAAATCTTCATTTTAAAGAATTGAGTCTCCAAATTTGGAGCCTCAAATTCAAGTCTTCATTATGGAGATGGGTTGGAGTGCATTCATCCTCTATTTTGAAGAAACCATTCTCCATTTTAGAAAAATAGAAATGGCTTGTAGATACTCCAATAGTGGATGCAAATATGGTTTTAAATTAGGAAGTTAGGATATGTTGACATGGGGTACTGGTGTGGTTGGCCTTGTTTGATTGGCTCAGATAGGTATTGGCCTTGCTTGATTGGTTCAGTTAGAATATTTATTGTGAATTACATTTGCCATTTTTTCCTCCAGGCCCATTTCTAACGATAGCATGTACACATGAAGCAATGTTTAAGGCAGTTATAGGGTGGTTCCCAACGGTTCGATAACAGAAATGATCAATAAAGAGGAAAACGATTACATTTGTTGATATATCTGAGAAGAACTTCCAGATTAATAGGAAGTAAGCTTAATCGGAATCAATCAAACCTTTTCTTCTATGATCGTCCGGTATAAACTTTGTTAGCGCCATCACTCAATCACACACACAATATTGAATACGAAACAGTAAAGAAATTAACACAAGATTTACGTGATTTCCCAAAACCGGGTACATCCACGGGAGCGGAGTGAGATTTGTTATTTGATATATTGTCTAGGATTATACAATAGAGAGTATTTATAGATATACTCTATTCCAATCTTAATCCGATTCTAATTAGGTAAACCAACTTTAATTAGAATACAACTCTAATTTAATTAGGTTGTACCGTACCACGGGGGCTTTGCCCCCCGCACCCTCCAAACCATTGGGTCTTCGGCCCAACTTCAACAGTTGAACCCATCATGGGCCAGAAGTCTCTCTCCGCTCCACTACGCTCGACTTCTGACTCGCTCCATATGAGCCATAAGTTCCAACAAACTTCAACAACTCCCCTTCGCGTGGGCTCAATGCGCGCTTGTATTGTCTGGAGAGGCTTACTTGTCTTATAGTTTAGCTCCTTTATCTCTTTTGGGGTTTCATTGCGCGTTGTTTTGTCTGATTCACATTTTTTGCTTTTTTGAAATAGTAAAATCTGAGTCTAGAATATGTGAAGCCACTGTAGCTCACGTCCGGATATGAGAAGTTCAGTGAAATTTGATATTGTTGTTCAAATGTGAAGATGAAAGTTATGTCTTCATACCTTTCAGATATGTGTTGCAGTTTGGAAAAATTCGATGACCTTTGATGATTTTGTGTGCTGCAGTGGTGTAAAAAGATCATCTCTTGGTGATTAATCCAACTTTTGGCACAAGCTGCCAATAATTGAAGTGCCCCATACAGACAAAGAAGTAGAAGAAACAGACAAGATTATATGCACTGTTAACGTGCATAATGTTGTTTACTTCTAAGAGCACGCCACCAGTTCAGTCTTGGTGCCTTCTTTTACCAGTTCATAAGAAACCACCTAGGTAGTTAAAACTTTGGAAGTCATATACATACAAACCATTGTATGGTTTTGGGGGCCATCCACTAAACCAGTTTAAGAATCAGGCAGAGGCTCAGAGCTAGTTTGACATGCTAATCAAGTGATTTGTATTACAAAAGATATTAAGAATTCAGTGCTTATAATTGGCCTCTCGATGTGAACTCATCGTCAGTTAAGTTTTTACTTTTTAGAGTGAACCGAAATTACAATTTTGAAAATCATCATTTTCTTTGGTATGTAGCTAGAACTTCGACCAAGACAACTGTTGTGAAAGAGTTTTTTCCTTCCACCTCTTAGTATGGCTGGGGAGATATCCATTTCTGGTTAAACGGAATGTGGTATGGTGTGTGGTTGGAATCAGCCAGGACCCCTTTGAATGATATTACAGCAGGTAGTAGTTGGTGCTGATGGACACAAGAATGGCAAATTAAGCATACCAGATAAAGGGCACGTACTAACTTCTTCTGTACCATTGGCAGTTTGTAGTAGAAAGGGTTTGAAGTAGGCAAAGCAGAGGTCTTTGTCTTGAGCATTTTAGAAGCCTCTTTGTTCGGTTAGTGGTAACAAGATTAAGTTTCTTCCCCCTGTTTTCAGCGAGTCATGAGATTAGATGTTCGTTTTTGTAACATGCACTTTTATATTCATTGAGTCGTATGGTTAGATTTCATTTCAACTTCTTACTGAGCTGACAGTGGTTATTTAGATACTGCGTACGCCATTTATAACTCTACGCTTCAGCCATGTATTCGAAGAAAAGGCCAACACATTTTATATTTAGGTGCTTTACCATATTGATATCATCAACAACTTCCACTTCCCTTTCTGAAATGTAGTTCTCCAAGGAAAATCCAAGCAGGGTTGTCTTACCACGAGTCAAAGTAAAAGAAACAGAAGATATTACGGTGGATCAAGTAACAACCACGTTAAGAAGAGCTATCAGTTTCTATTCAACTCTCCAAGCGCACGATGGACATTGGCCTGGAGACTACGGTGGTCCTATGTTTCTGTTGCCTGGCTTGGTAAGTTCTGATTTGCCTCTGTTTGGATTCTAACTGCACCGTTACTTGAAAATAGTTGGTTTAATTTTGAAATTGTCATTTGTTCTTCAAGTATGTCATGATTGTCACCATCAATGTTGGTAGGTTTCTGTATTCGGTTAAAGGAAAGTATAGTATGTGATTCATATAATTGATGTGTAGGTTATTACTCTGTCCATTGTGGGGGCACTGAATGCAGTCTTGTCCAAAGAGCATAAGCATGAGATGTGCCGGTATATTTACAATCATCAGGCAAGGCCAGTTCAATATTAGCATTTGAACCTGTTTTCTGTGGTCCATACTCATTTTTTGTTTAAAGATATTGAATACTGCTTTTGTAGGGTTATTCCTTTTCTAAGTATCTTGTCAGCAGAATTTGGTAAATGGTACAATTTCTAAGTGTTGAAATATGAAATTACAGAATATAGATGGTGGATGGGGCCTACACATTGAGGGCTCCAGCACCATGTTTGGTACTGTCTTGAACTATGTTACTTTGAGATTGCTTGGAGAAGGAGCTAATGATGGGCAAGGGGCAGTGGAAAAAGGACGCAAATGGATACTAGACCACGGTGGTGCCACTGCAATAGCATCATGGGGGAAAATGTGGCTTTCAGTTGAGTTTTGAATCTTTATGTTGTTTCTTAAAGAGCTGAGGTGACAAAGTATTTGGACGCATTCCTTTGTAATTGTTTGGCTATTTTTTCTTCCTTTATGGTAACAGGTACTTGGAGTATTTGAATGGTCTGGAAATAATCCCTTGCCCCCTGAGATGTATCTTTTACCTTATATTCTGCCACTCCATCCTGGTTAGTGATCATTTTATGTGTATCTTATGTTTTTTTTTTATTGCTAAGTACCTATAGAACAACTTATGGATCAAAATAATGGATAAGCTAGATGATTGTGCCGGGAAATTAATGAATACCATGTCCTTGATAGATGTATGTTGAGTTATGCATAACATTTGAATAATCAAAACAGCCTACATAAATTTCTGTCCATGGAAATGAGACTGTTTCTAAACAACTATGCAGGAAGGATGTGGTGTCACTGTCGGATGGTTTACTTGCCGATGTCATACTTATATGGGAAAAGGTTTGTTGGTCCAATCACACCAACTGTTCTGGCTTTGAGAAAGGAGCTCTATACATTTCCTTACGACAAAATTGACTGGAATCAAGCACGGAACCACTGTGCGAAGGTCGGTAAGGGTGTTATTAATCTCTATCAGTAATTAAGAATAAAGGTCCTTGTGCGGATGTTTAGCTGCTTGTTAATTGGTATTAGAACATCACAGGTGGTGGTTTTTAAAATAATGCACTGTGTCAGTAAAATGATATACATATACCATTTCTTCTAAGTGCTGTAATTGTATTGTTCAAAATCTCAAGCGACTCATTCAAACAAACAGTAATAAAGGGGGTTTCAAATGCTCGTTGCTAGCAAATAAGCAGATAATTTTGTCCTGAAGGATGATGTTTGGTTACGTTAGGCTTGTCATGAAGATGCTGTTTGGTTTTGGTAAACAGGGGTGAAGATGCTGGGAATCATCTTAAAGACCATGAAAGAGCTTTTGAGAAACCGAAAAAATAGAGTAGCAGTAGGTAATTACTATGTGATATAGTTAGAAGATTATGGATAACTTACCGTTAAAGGTGTTGTGTGGTTCAATGTAATCAATGTTGCAATGGAATTGAATAGAGCCCGTAAATGGAATTGAATGAAATGCGATTGGAATGCTCATTCTCATTCTTATGTTTGGTTGTGCATAGAATCAAGGAATTATGATATGACTTGAATTTGGTATTTAGGTCTTACTCGTGTAACTAAGAGTGCAAGAGGGAAAAGTAATTTACTCCCTGTCTTGGTGCTCTCTCTCCCCCTCTTTCTCTATAAAAACTGGTTAAACCTCTCTCTCTAAGAATTTTTTTCCATACAATGTCTATAAAAAGGAGGCCAATTGAGAGAGAGAGAGAGAGAGAGAGAGAGAGAGAGACTCAGGAATCCCTATAAAAAGTGAGTCAATTTGAGAAATTGAAAGAGTGGTTGGAAGAGAGAGAGGACTTGGGATCTCTATGAAGGGTTGATCAATTGAGAGAGAGAGAGAGAGAGACAGTGCTAAGGAGATCTCTATGAAGTGTGGGTCAAGTGAGAGAGAGCAAAAGAGGGGGAGGAAAGAGAATATGCCTCTAGTTTTTCTTATAGTCTTGATATTGATATGACCATGTTTTATATGAATTAATGAAATAAACATATTTGTCTCACCAATAAAATGGAATGGAATGACGATTTCTTGATTTTCTAATGGAATAATTATTCCTTCATTTGAATGAATGGTGATTCAATTCGGAGTGGCCCTTTCTTTGATTTTTGGTGAACCAAACATGAGAATATTAGAATAACTATTCCATTCCAGTGTTGATTCCATCCAACCTAACAAAAGATTGGAGTGGACCACTCCTGAACTTTTTTCTGACAACTTACTCTGGGCCATTTCCAATCAATTGCCATGTTTGTTCAACTACTTCCTAAGAAACGTTGACGATTATCTCCTATTTTCTGTATATACGCTTCATCTTATATCTTTCTCTTTCCCATTCCTAGTGTAAGAAAAATATTACCACCTTTAGCTCTCTCCTTACCATTTACTTTTTTTAAGTGTCAAAAGGTGTTTTAAATGATTTTATATCAATTAAAGAAAATGAATTATATACTACGTTATGCCATCTGTAATTGTTGCTGGCATTATTTCGCTCATTTATCTGGACTGTGGATTCTCCCAATGTGGGTACCCGATATTTTCCCCCCATCATACTTGAAAGTTGGTACGTTTAAAATTCTGTACATTGAAGGGCTTTCAGAATCAGGTTTCACCTGATCATAAGTGGTACTAAAGTTTGTGTTGATAGATATGTTTGCCTCGAACGAGAGATGTCTTCATGAAGAATAACTTTTTGAGCTATTCCTGTTTCGTGCTTCTGAAACATTGCTCGGGATCTTGACATCTTGAGTTATTAGTGGCTTTGTATGGCAGACAACGATCATCACACCCTTGTTCATAATCATTTTCTTATGAAGCACAGGTACTCTAAAAATGTTGTCGTACGAGTATGGCGTAAGTACGGAAAAATATATACTTGGTATTCCAAAAACTTATGCGGTACATTTTGATTTCTGGTTGTGACCTCGGTACGTGATGAGTACTTCTATGGTTATGGTCCAATACGCCTATTGTTTTTCCTTATGTTCTAGATGCTTAATATGAAAAACGAAATGTTTTTTTGTTCATTCAATTTTAAGATCTTATCTTCTTATTTATCTTTATTGTATTTTCTTTTTTTTTTTTTTTTTACAGATAAAAGTATTTTGAAGTACTCAAAAAAATGGCATTAGGTAGGAGAAGTTTAATAAGTAAAGGTGGCCACTCGTAAATGAAGAACACCACATTTCTCTTTGGAGTTATGTTAAAAAGATATTAAAATATAAGAAGAGGAATTCCCGAACTACCAAATTCAAGCAAAGAATACAAGTTCTGAAATAAAGTTAAGGCACATTTGCTTAAAAATTTTGGGGTATAGATCAAACTGTGTGTAAGAAGGTAGATAAACACTAGTGGTTTAACGTTACTTAGATCAAGATGAAGTATTCTTGGATTCGTCGCTATTTTTTATATATACATATGTGGGTGTGTGTATATTGTTGACTATATGGTTAACCCTCTCTTTAACAACTTAAGTTTTTAGATGAGTTGGTGGTTAACAATTTAATATGGTATCAAAGCAGGAATTAGATCTTGTGTTTGAACCTCATCGTCTACCTAAGCATTAAATATTTGCATGAGTTTAGCCTGTTTATAGAGGAGCACTTGGCTACATTGGGGGGGGGGGGGGGGGGGGGGGGGGTTATTGAGAATATAGATAATTAAGTTATCCCTTTCTGTAATTGCTTAAGCTTTTAGATGAGTTGGTGGTTTATCCAAGCCGTACTTGTAATTCGTTTTTGTTAAGTTTTATGGTACAGCCATACCCATATGTTGTATCGATACTTGTGCTTCATGGTTACTTTCTGTAGAATAACACGAGGTTCAGTCTTTTGCTATGTAGCTTAGCTTGTGGTTCTAACAGTTGCCGATTTGCTTATTTGCTGGAGTGGTAGAAAAAATTAAATGGAGTTGTGGACTGTGCTCTCCATTTGCATGATGTGATGTATTTGAGGAGAGAAGATTCACCAACATTTATATTGCGGCTACATTTAAGTGTTCTTATGTGCAGAATTTATTTTCAGTGCTCGTTATTGTGTAGAGGGCTAACAGGTGAGAAAATTTATTACTTTTTATTTCAGGAAGACTTGTACTACCCACATCCTCTTGTACAGGATGTACTTTGGGCATCTATTGACAAGGTTGTTGAACCGGTTCTTATGCATTGGCCTGGGAAAAGGTTGAGAGAGAAGGCTCTTCATGTTGTAATGGAGCACATACACTATGAAGATGAGAATACCCGATATATATGCATAGGGCCTGTAAACAAGGTATGGATTCATCCCATTGGTGATCTTTGTTTTTTTTAAATGTTCGGCAGTTTACTGGAGTGCCAAAAGCCACAACTATTGTGACAATCTTGCTATTTTGTAATTGCGACTCCCTCTCCCTCTCCAATTTGGTGTATATTATAGGAATCCCAACTTATTGAGGAAAACCATTTGATGTTATTGCAATTATTCTGGGAGGTGCAAATTTTGATGATTGATCCTCCAATCTCACTATCTCATACATAACCTGTGTACATTGAACTAGAGTTTACTGACTTCTTACGCAGACAACTGCTGTGGGACATCCAAATTCGGACAGAGAGCATGAAGTGAGATGGGCCATCATTCTGCAAGGGTTCTAACATTCTAACATTGCAGAATATTAATGCCTAAGATTAGTAACCTTAACTATGGGTTAGAACTTGAGGGCAGCCGCGTAGTGTGCCGAAAAGTTTGGGTCTGCTGACAATGCAACCATTCTACCCCTCCCATACCCTCATGAGTGGAACTAAACTGGGTGTAGCTTATGCCAACACTTGACCTTGCTTTTCTTTTTTCGCTTTCCTTTTCAGCAGAAGTTACATAAATAACTTGATTATTATTCTTGCGTAAACTCTTTACGTGGTGGCTCATTAAAGATCCATCACAAGATGAAGAATAACAAATGATTTCCTAAGTTACCTAGTTGCTCCATTTTCTTCTGTAACCTGAAATGTGAATTGCAGGTGCTAAATATGCTTTGCTGTTGGGCGGAAGACCCCAATTCTGAGGCCTTCAAGTTGCATCTTCCAAGAATACATGACTATCTGTGGCTTGCTGAAGATGGCATGAAAATGCAGGTCTTGCTATTGTGCTGTACCATCTTTACTTACTCCATCATATACCTGCTTTTGCCGCTTTCTATTAAGTGACCAGTGGAGTTTCCACTGAGATTTCCTAGTGGAAGTTGTGAGAACCCATTTGGTTACTTGCTTATTGGTGTCCTGTTTCTTATTTCTTATTCAAAAAGTGATAAGCAAAGTCCACAATAGGGAAAATGGTTTCGCTTCACTTGCTTATTTGCTTTGTATATTGCTTATATGCTTGTTGAATGCAATAATAAGCAATAAGCAACCAAGGGGTGTACAGAACAAGCTTATTGCTTTATTTGTAACCAATAATCAATAAAAGGTAGCTTTACAGATATTTGAAAATTCTCGATTTTGTAGATGTTGGAATTGTTACCGCTTCACTGCTTATGAATCTGTTGCAGGGTTATAATGGAAGTCAGTTATGGGACACTGCTTTTGCAGTCCAAGCAATTGTTTCGACCAACCTTGCTGAAGAATATGGTCCAACTCTTAAGAAAGCACATAACTATATAAAAAAAACACAGGTGGACGTCAATTCTTATTGTTTCCTTCCCCCCCCCCCCCCCCCCCCCCCCCGCCAAAACAATATTCTTTTGACTCTCTTCTCTTTGCATGAAAGGTGTTAGATGACTGCCCTGGCAATCTTGATTCCTGGTATCGCCACATATCAAAAGGAGCTTGGCCTTTCTCAACTGCGGATCATGGATGGCCTATCTCTGACTGCACATCTGAAGGATTGAATGTATTAATGGATCAAACTCAGAATATCCCTTTTGTGCATTTCCTCGTTGTAGTAAATAACTGAATTCTGTTTTAGGCTGTTCTCCTGCTATCAAAACTGCCATCAGACATTGTTGGTGAACTGCTAGATGCAAACCAGTTATACGATGCTGTAAATGTTATTCTTTCTCTACAGGTAACTTGAACTGTGATCCTATTTAGTTAGCTTGTTGTAGTTACTCTGCCAAAATATTACCCTTGTTTTTATTTCCTTATTATCTATTGAAGCGGTATCATGCCCCTTGTATCCAAGGATAAAGTTTTGAGCAGTTGGAATTTTCATGAATATTGCTAAGAGGAATTTTGGATGTTTCAATCTAGAATTGTCATGAATAGTCCACCTGTTACGTCCCTTCTCTGATGAACCATGTTTGGTGCTTCTGATGGTACTTCTAATATTTAGCAAAGTTTGATGGCTATGGAGACTTTGAGATCCTCCAAGCCTAAACATTGCTAAGTCTGCTGTTTGTAAGCAATCAACTTCTTAGATATCCTGATAAGATTACGTTTTGCTAACCATCAAAATTAACTGAGACCACCGAGAGGTAGATTTAAATGTTGGCGAAGAGAATAAGGACAGATCATCGCCCAACCAGATTCAGTCTTAATGGAACCTTCAGCCTCCAGAAAGACAGCAATCTACCCTTCCATTCGGGGTATGTATGGGCATGTTGCCTTGATTGAATTGCTGTTTGGTTCTGCGAGCTATTTTGCAGTGATTACATTTTTGTCCAAGCTCTTACATTTTCTTGTTGAGGGTTTTCCGTCCATGTTGTTCAAAAGCAAAATAGGTGGAATATAAATCTGCAAAATACATGGAATATAAGTTCTTCTCTTCTGACCACTGCAGAATAGCAATGGCGGATTTGCAACGTATGAGCTCACAAGATCCTACAGTTGGTTGGAGGTAGTTTCCATAAATTTTTTTGTGTACTTTTATAACTTGGTGTACTTTACTAGAAAGTTGAGATCTTGCAACTACCATCTCTTTTGCTACCATTCCATTTAGCGAAATATAATTTTGCATTTTTGTCTATTTCATTTTTACGTCCAGTTACTGAACCCTGCTGAAACTTTTGGCGACATTGTCATTGATTATCCGTAAGACATCAGCACCTTCGTTGCAATTATTTCCTTATTCCATTGAGTATTAACCGTTATTAATTAAGCTGACTACAAAATTCTATAGTTATGTGGAATGTACCTCGGCCGCAATGCAAGCTTTATCATCATTTAAAAAATTGTATCCTGGGCATCGATGCGAAGAAATAGCAGGGTGTATTGAAAGAGCTGCTATCTTTATTGAAAAGATTCAAGCACCAGATGGCTCATGGTTTGTTTTCTGTTTCCTTTTCTAAGTTTTCCTTTCCTTGCAGCAAATGCCGATGTGCTAATGTGTATGCCCTTGGTTCATGCTTGTTCATTGTACTATTGTGTCAGATTTTCAGTGTTGCTTAACCTGTGTTTAGGGGCTGTAATGTGTCTTCACTGTATCTCCAAACCACATAACCTCATATTTATTGAAATTTTTAATAATTTACAATCAGATTATAGATGTATGTATATTTACTGTCTGTCAATAGGTATGGCTCCTGGGGGGTTTGCTTCACCTATGGTGCATGGTTTGGAATAAAAGGGTTAATGGCTGCTGGAAAGAACTACCACAACTGTTCTGGCATCCGTAAAGCATGTGATTTTCTGTTGTCCAGACAATGTGTTTCCGGTGGTTGGGGAGAGAGTTACTTTTCTTGTCAGAACAAGGTTAGTCCCATTTACTTGCAAGTTTGCATGACCAATAAACATTAAGTTCTAGAAGGTTGGAATTTGAAGATATGCTGTAAAGTTGAATGTTGTGCACCTTTGAGCATCTCTAGCTGGCCTGTTTTCTTCAAATCCTAATTTCAATACAAGAATTTCATGAATCAGTCGTATTTGGTACTCAGTCCTGTTTTCTTCAACTGTGCTTTGACCTTTCTCAGATTTGTAGTGGTTTGGGAATGAGATGTGAAGCTTTATATTGTCCTAAATTCAACTAAGATGCTTTATTGTACAAACAAGTGCCCTTCTCTCTCTTCTTCACGTACTCATCCCTGCATTTTGTGAGATTGTTGTTCTCTCAGAGACCAGGTTCACCATGATGACTGTATTTGATGTTACCCTATATTGAAGGAATTGTAATGGCCAAAAGTTTTAATCTATTGATCTATGACAGATTAGCAAATGTTACAATGGATTTGGGTAAACTCGGTCACTGATGCTCACCAACGCTATATGTTAGCTTATGTTTCTCGACAACCATTGACTAAATGCTATCTGTGCAGATCTATACAAATCTTGAGGGCAACAGGCCTCACATAGTGAATACTGGGTGGGCTATGCTGGCTCTCATCGATGCAGGCCAGGTAAACTAAATATTTAGTATGGGTTCGATTGTCTTTGGCTCTACAATAGTAGTTTCGTGAACACTTCTTTGTATTACTTGTCAGGTCGAGAGAGACCCAGAACCTTTGCACCGTGCAGCAAGATTGTTAATAAATTTTCAAATGGAGAATGGAGATTTCCCACAGGAGGTAATTATGTAATGCTTTCTGCCTAGTGAAACTGAGTGGATTCTTTTCAATTGAACTAACCTTTATAAGCTCAATGAAATTACAAAGCAGAACCAGATGCATGAATTTCTTGATCTTTGCTTGTTTTTTTTTTTTTTTTTTGGAACACTCAAATTTTGTGCCATACTATGCTGGTATTAAGATTCTAAATTGCACCTTCTAATTCTGTCCTCTTGAAATTTTTTGATTCTCTATACTAATCTTCACACTATCTTTATGCAAAATCTATTATGCGCGTTATTATCCAAACACTTTTATAGATTGTCATTTTAATTCAAAAATCTATAATTTAGAATTCAAAAATTA
>JABCMJ010027801.1:0-13243 GCA_014822125.1 Arbutus unedo | reverse complement strand
TGGTGTAAAAAAATGGTGTAAGAGTAGTGTTTTTGATTTATAAACGGCCAAGATATTGGTACGACAATTGTTGACAAAGAAATCAGAGCCCCATTGGAGGTGACGTCATGGCTTTGCTGGCAGCATATAAAAAAAGCAATCTTACCAATACACCGCATCATATCAAATTATACATAATGTTTACGTGATATTTATTAATTTAAATATATATTAAAATTTATAAAATTGATTTTTATATTTTATTTTATAATATAATATCACGTAAACATAATACACGTATATTTTATATAAAAAGGATTGCATTCTCTCCCCTCCTTCAAATTTAATTGGAGGGTCCAAGTAAAGTTTGTTTTAGGCTCTTCAGCGGTCCACTTTCACGGTCGATATCAGTGAAGTTTCTTTAAAAAATAAACAAAAATAAAATCAGATTAAGGTTATATTAATTAATATATTTTCAAAATGCATTCATTGTGTAAAAAAGAGAGGAAAATTACTTCACGTGATCGGAACTTATTTATCCTATTTATTTAAGAACATACGAATAGTTATCTGATTAGGGTGATTTTTTTCATGATTCATGTTTTAACGAAGTTTAAAAAAAGTAAGGATTCTAATTGTTGAGATAGGTACGTAAAAGGGCCAAAATGAGTTAATTAAAGTGTGCAATCAATTTGAAGGACGAGCGAGAATTTGATTTGGTTTCATACAAATATTTTTACTAAGTCTTAGTCGTTCGTCTAGAGTATTATAAAATAAAAGAAATTTTGATATTTATAATTAAAAATACGGTGACATGGTAAACAGTTATTCTTTTCATCTTATATTATTTATTTTTAGGAAAAGTGGTGTTATTTTTGGATAAAAAACAAAGTCTTCTAGTGGCAAAGTTTTTTATTATTGTTCTAATTCAGAATTCCAACAATTTTTTAAAATAGTACAAAAACATTAATAAGTCATGGATGAAAGTGTTTCTTTTTAATAAAAAAATACATAATTTCTTTTAAAAAATAAATAATAGAATAAAATGAACTGACCTCACCCGAGGTTACTAACAAATGTAGGTTACTGATAAATGCAATGACCTCTCTTACTTTTAAAAGTATTTGACAACTATTGGATCAAAAGGCATTTATTATGTTCCGGGATGTTAAAGTCTTATAATACTCCACCTGAGCTGTGTTTAAGATCTTTTTTTTTTTTGCGATCATACTTGTCTATCTTTCATGTAATATTAATTATGTTGCTCATTTCAAGAATGAAGTTAATAATATGTCGTTAGACACTTCTAATTTGATCGAAAGAAAAATGTCCATAGATTTGGCTTGAAGTGCGAATATGCCCAATTAAATGAGATAGAAACGTTAAGATATTTTACTTAAAGGAAGTGTCCTGTTATAACCTATGTTTTGAGACACCTACAAGTACCATAACAAATTGAAAAAAATAGAATCAAATATTGAAAATTAGAGACTAATACAGGTCTGGTCAAGTGTGGCTAAAGAAAGAAGGAAGAGAAAAAAATAGACAGCAAACCGATGTATTATATCTCCAATAAAGTACTCTATTATACGATGTATTGTCTAGCCTCCAACGGGAGATGTGCTAGTTATATGACGTCTAGCCTCCAAAGGGAGATATGCTAGTTGATGATTTCTAGCCTCCGACGGGAGATGTGCTAGTTATGTGACGCCTAGCCTCCGACGGGAGCTATGCTAGTCCTAGCCTCCGACGGGCGATGTGCTAGTCCTAGCCACCATTGGATGATGTGCTAGTTGGTATATGAAAATTGAATGGATAAGAGGAACTCACCCTTTCATTCTTTCAGGTATGGGTTCGGAGACATGATTTGGACTTGCATAGATGCATGTTTTGATGGATGGGCACGATAGGAGTTATATATCTTCTTTAGACTTATATTTTTTTTTAAAGATGTAAAGTAACTTCTCTTTTGTGGAATTATGTACCCAAATCTAAAATATTTGTAACACTTTAACATGTTCTTTTGGTTATCGGGCTGGAGTGCCCCTTTTTGGGTTGTAATACTTGAAATGTATGAACTCATTTGGATTCTGAAAAAGAATGGTTTGAAAATATATTTTTTTTATTGGCAGGTTTTATTTAAAATATGAATATTTTTATTATTTAAAATTGAGGGCGTGACACTTTTTTTCACCATCCAAGAAGACTGTTATTGTTACTTTACCCACATCCCACATTCATGCAACGCAGTCTAAAAGAAGGAAAGAGATTGGTTTCGCCTATCTAAATTCGTTGCACAACATAGTTATCACCATTATATATATATATATATATATATATATATATATCGGGTCGGATCCGGGAACACATAAAAAAACACATAAGAAAACACTCTATTACCCTCTCCTTCTTTACACATTAACCCTCTCCCTCTCCTTCTCTCTCTCCTCTTCCATTGAAGGAGGAAGCTCCATTACCCAATATGAGAACCAGTCTCGTGTTTTTTGTTTTTCCTTTCAATTTTGAGATCGCCATCGTGTACAAATAATTTTCCAACTCATAAAGTTTTCCTACTTACAGAGCCCATTGAACGAAACAACACCAGTAGAAGCAAAATATATCAAGAGAATCCTACTAGGCACTATTTAAGAAAACTTTGGATATGTGGAACAAAATAAGATGATGATGAATTGAAGGAAACCTCTTTGTGATACTAAGACGAAAGTGTCACCGAAAAAAATCGAATTGATTGATAAAAATTCGTAGTTCCAACTTTTGTATCAATTGATAAAAATTCGGATTAATAGTCCGCCGATTTTAATTTAATCGTATATATTTTTTTAATTTTTCAAATTTGGACAAGCTCCTAGGCGTGATTCCGGCTTTTGTATCGATTGTTATCATGGTTGCAGTGTTGCCGAACGTTGTTGTTGAATTCATAATTAGGTTCACCAATTCCGGCCAGTCAAGTACTTACACCGGTGTGATGTACGAATTATTTGGACAGGTAAGATCTGTCGTGCTCTAGATTTGCGTCATGCTCAGCAACTTTGGTTGCATGATCATTTACTTGATTATTATCGGTAAGCATACTTATGGTAGAATTATAAGAAAACAAAAAATTCTTAAATTTATTCTTAATTTTGCCGAATTTTTACAACAAAATGTTAAGAGTACTAATGGTTTGGGATTTACTGGTGGAACTCACGTGCCTTTGCTCTACTCTTGGTCCTCATTTTTGTTTTGCTCTCCCACTGGTGTTGTCAGCTAGTTGGTTAGTATAATTCCCAAATTAAATAGTGCCTCATAGGATTCTCTTGATATATTTCTGGTGTTGTTTTAGTTCGGCGGGCTCTGTACGTAGGAAATCTGTTGAGTTGGAAAATTGTTTGTGATGGCGATCTCTACATTGTTAGAAGGAAAAACAAAAAGCTCGAAACTAATTCTCAGATTGGGTAATGGAGTCTTCTCCTTCAATGGGGGAGGAGAGGGAGAAGGGTGGGGATATTTTAATCTCAGCCGTTGATTTTAACGGGTGAGATAGATTGTTTTCTTATGTGTTTTTTTATGTGTCCTCGGATCCGGTCCGTATATATATATGTATATATATATATATAGTGAGCTTCTAATAAGGGATTTCTTATTTTGCTACGGTGTGGACCTTTTATTTTTTAATCAAATTATGATAATTCGAATCGTTCAATGTGTTTAAAATATGTTTTTAAGGATAGCTGCACGAAATCAATTCAAAATAATATCCGGAAAGATTTGATCCATTTGATTTTTCATAAAACTGTTCATGTTAGCATTTATCAAAAATTATTTAGATCAAGCCCTTCTCGATATTATTTTAAGCTGATTGTTGCTGTAGCAAAATAAAGAATCCCTTATTAGAAGGGGACTCATACATATATATGATTTAAGGTTCTCCTTAAACTTTAATAAAAAAAAGCATTTCCAGGTCAAATGCAACTGAGTTCTTGGATATTATGTACACTATTGCAAAAACTAGGGTTTGTAGATTGTGAAGGATCAATTCTAAATCCAAAAGATATCTCAATATTTTAGTTTGAAAGCTGAAGGAATTTAAAAGAAGATATCACATACTTCTCAAAATCCAAAAAGAGTTGCTAATTAAGGAACCAACTGCCCAACATAAAATCACGAAAATCAAACAAAATCACCGCAACATCATCACTCTGCTTCTTCGTAACGGCCAATGTTTCAAATATCAACCCTTGCGTATCATCTCGACTTGTACGTACTGAGATTTTAAACATTCAATCGTGTATTTACATATGTATTGAGTGATACTCTCAAAAACAGTACCAAGATCAGAGATTAAAAAAAGGCTCAATGATCAACCAAAAGTCGTAATTAAATATTCTCAAGAGCCCAAAAGTCATAATTTAAAAATCTCAATGACCATAGCACTCGATCTAATCTCTCTTTGGTTCAGTTCTTATTTGTTTCCTCCGTAAATCAAAGTATCCCTTTAATTTTAATCAACTGGGAATCGTTTATTTTTTGGGGATTTTTATTCATGGAACTACTCAAAGCTTCCGACAGTAGTCCAGCTTTTTTACTAAAAAAATTATGTAAAATAATAATTATCGTACCTTTTAATTTGAGGCTACCCATGGTAAACCGTATAGATTAAAAAGAAATATTTACTCATACTCAAGTACATAAATTTAAGAAGATAAAGGAAACTAGTATAACTCATACAACACAACAGAAGAAGAAGAAGAAAGAGGAATTAATTTACACATGTAAACCTTAAATTTAGCTAAGCTCATAACATTCAACTTTCACATTCTCTTTGTCACATTTATTAGAATATAGCTATTAGCTGGCTCTCTCTCTCTCTCTCTCTCTCTCTACAATATAGGGTTACCTCTAGTAGGGAGGGCGGCCTTGAGTCCAAGCAAACGCATCGTGGCTCAGCTGTCCACCATTAGGAACCAAATTGGGTGCCAAATTGAAAACCGGCATCAAAGATGGATCACCCATCAACCCGCCATGCTGCTGCCCTCCAATCCCCGGCGGTGACCCCTCACCATTGCCGCCGATCTGCCCCTGTCCTCCGCCACTCCCTTCCTCCTCCTCCTCCTCCAGTGGCAGCCTCTCGTATGTAGCGTTTGAAAACGTGGCCGCGATCACCATGACTGGTCCGGCAGCAATAAGTGGGCCAACTACACTCCCACCCACCACCTGCCCCTGACCGCCGGACAAGTATATAGTCAACCCGGTCGATCCGGGAGGGGCCGGGCCGGGGAGAAAGGACCCCGTTAGAGAGAGAATCTCGAACCGGCCGTGCAAAGCCATGACTGCGCCCGTTGATGAAGGGTTCCTTAGGGTTACGTTAGTGACTGTACCACTTGCACTCAGCACACAAACCCCTCTTTGCCTTCTTCTAGCGAAATTTGCTATACTTTCGGCCACATCCGATCCGTTAGCTACTTCCATGACGTGGCTTCGGAGGGCGTTGGGGCTGTCCCGGGTCACAAAAATGGGCGGTTTCGGCTTGTTTTTCGAACCCGGTGGACGGCCACGAGGTCTTCGACCGCTTGCTGCAACCTCAACCGCACCTTCTTTCGGCTCATCACTGTTTTCTCTGTCTTCCTCTTCTTGATCACCACCACCACTGTCGTTTTCGTTCATGGATATACCCAGATCTGGTTTCTTCATATTCCCCGACGACGGTTCCATTCCGGGTAAACCACCCTGCCCGGTCCACCACCGGTTCGCCATATTCGGAACAAGAAATCTAGACGAAGACACAAAAATTTACGTGATTCAGTGTGTTGCTCGAAGGATCAACAAGAAAAGAAAACATTCAACGCTTTTTTTCAAGACATACTCACAACAGAGTTTTAGCTCAGTTACATAGATCTGAATTGAATCGGGGGACACAAAACAAAAGGTATTAAAAAGAAAAAAAAAAGGGGGGGAGGGGGGGGTTGTGGTAATTGTAAGAGAGAGATGAGGGAGTTGACCAAGAACACAAGGATGATCTAAGGTTGGAACAAGAAAGAACACATAGGTGTACAGCGAATAGAGTAAAAAATATATTTAGACACTGCTAATTAACTGATAGGGAGATGGATATATAATTATTTGTGTACGGGCAGGACAAGAAAGAACTTAAGCTTGGAAAAGATACCCTCTCTCTAGATATCTTGGAGGGGTTTTATCTTGTTTCTTCCATAGGTTTAGGCGAGGAGTGAGTGTCAAAGCTCTTGGGAACTCTCTGCTTGCTTTCCTTGTTTATCTCTCACTAACATGTCTTTTTTTTCTCTCTCTACATTTAGCAAAAAAAAAATAGAGAGAGAGAGAGGACGGCAAGGCTTTGGGAATTAGGGTTTGTGTGTTGAAAGGGGTGCGTGTGGGGTAGAGTGCGCGTGAGAAAGTGGGGTGCACGTCTTTTTCTGTGGGTTCCCCGACAGACGAGCATATGCAACAAGAGCATTTGCAACTTGGAAAGGGTACATCTTTAAATGCACAAACCCCTTGAATTTAGGTTTCTTATTTCGGTATGCTCCCTTCATTTCCATCTACTCTGTACTATCTCCCCCTTTTTTTCTTCGGTAATTTAAATTAGAATTCTATTTATCTCTTTGACTTAGGTTTTCATTCTATTCACTTTTTAAACTTATGTTTTAATCCTATTTTTGTATGATTTTACGAATTTGTCATTATTTTTTAGGAATACTTTACCCTCTTATCCTTTAATCAGTTAATTCTTAATTTGTTAAGTTTAAATTTATAGCACTAATTTATGTTTAAAATATGAAATCATAATTATCTTTAATAATTATCTTTACCTGAAATGGTAGTTTGAGATTCATAATTACTTTTAGTAATTATTTTTATCATTTTATGAAAATATACCATGACCTGCAGGTATTATTTTTTATTAGAAAATTTACCATGATATCTGCAAATTTACCATAACCTACAGATTTAGTATTTTACTCCGCACATTTACAATGAAATCTGCCAATTTATCAGATGTCGTGCGTTATTTTTAAATTTACCATGATATATACAAATTTATCATGGACGACAGGTGTTGTTCCTTATCTACAAATTTACCACGACCTTCAAATTTAACATGATATCTAAATTGTACCATGACCTTCAAATATATCATCTCTGAGTCAATATCATCCAAACCAAACATGTATTCCAACAATTTGTACCTTACCCTAGCCCATAGTCCGACGAAAACAATGCGACTTCCATCGTCCTTATCCAGTAGCAGTCAAATTAAACCAGTACTCCATATTCTGGCACCGGCGATCAATGTTCTGTAGATGTGGTGCAGTGTTTGTATGCGATTCGAGTGAGTTGATGGATTCCTGAGCCCTCGATCTATGATGAGAATTGTTGGTCATTTTTTTTAGTCCCACGATTTTAGGAGAGACAAGTCCGATATTTGGAAAATGACTATTAATAGTGTGTTTTTATGAATTTGTTGCTAACCTTGGTTAATGTCAAAATAAGGGTAAGTTTGGTATTTTTTTTTTAAAAGGACCAAAACATAATGTTTGTAAGTGCATAGGATGAAAAAATAATAAACACTTAGAGATAAGACTAAAAAATAAGTTCCCCTTTTTTATAACACAGGTATCTGGCCGGTTTGAGAATTAATTTGGGATATAGTTTGGTAGAGTCGTTCACTTAAATTGTCGACTAATCCTCGAGCTCTGGAGGCCTCACGACCGGGTATCGTCAAGTATCGACCGCAAGACGTCTGAATTTACGATCCGTCCATTTTACCACTCAAACAATCTCTTCGGATTTCTACTCTACGCTGTTAGTTAATTATTACCTCCACGGTTTAGAAAATGCTACCATTCATACACGTACCGTGCAATTCCCTTAGTTTATATAATGATTTGTAACTTTATACAAATTTATAGATCTGTACATAAATTTCATAACATCAATCTTTGATTTATGATATACAAGTTTTGTAACATCAACTTTGAATTATAATATTTGTATGTCAAAGTGTCTGGAAAAATTATGCAAACTTAATAAGATTATATGCAAAACTTATAAATTCAAAGCCATTCAGATCGAGCATATATAGAAAATCGCATACACAGATATATATAGACGTGCGTATTATAATACCTGGTCAATTTGATATTCTATTATATTTTTATAAAAACTATTTAAAAATGACAATTTGTATGAACTAATTAATTATGATATATTTTATAAAAACCCTTAGCTGTAGTCAATGGTATGTTTGGGTGACATAAGGACATATGTAAACATGACCATGAACTTAAATTTCATCCAAGGTTCGGAATTGGATCATTTATCCACGACCCGTCAGTAGCTGTTAGGGAACAACATCGAACAAAGAATACAAAATAAAAATATTTTAATTTCAAACTTGAAACTACCAACAAATATTGGTCAGTGATGTGTTGCAATCTTATCAATTGAAATAAAGGAAATCTACTTTCTCGTCAAGTGGAGGAGAGAGGATTCTCTCATCTGATAATTCATCATGTATTCTTTTTTTCTCGGCAAAAGTAATGATATATTAATTTTTGAAATAAGATTACAAAGATACAAGAGTTATAAGCACATAATTAATATATCAAATGCCACTTGAAATCACGAAAAAAACACACAAAAGTTGAGAAGATACAAATCACAATTCCCGAGGTCAAAAGCAAGAACAAATTTTTTTTACCTAATGGTCGATCTGAATTATAATCAGTGAAATAAACAAAACATAGTGATAGATTAACACCAAAATAACAACTCACTATCAACTACAACAATTGTTGTATCATTACGATATTCCAAAAAACACATTATTTGAAGCAAAAACTAGTGAGCTTAATAATGAAGGAGCAGAGCCACTAGATCCCTTGGACTCTTATTCGGTTGATCTTCCCGGTCTAAGCAAAACTAGCTCCAGGGAAATCATTAGGAAGCATAGGATATCAAATAATCAACAAAGAAGCAACAATCGTATGAGCATCGACAAGGATATCATGAGCAGCATGAAATATCAATAGTGTGCAACATATCAGCAAAATGCCACTAGAAAATTTAGATTAGAAGAGATGGATACATGAAAATGGACATCGATCCTTTAGTATAGACGACTGAAAACTAAAAAAAAGAGGCAAAAACTAAAAACAATAAGCTACACAGGTAAAGACTAAACACAAGTTGACAAAACCCAAATGGAATTTACCACAGTTTTATATATATATAAATGATCTAAGCCGTTTATTTTTAGGTCTTGATATGTACATTAACTATGAAAAAGTTAAGTTGATCGAGTACACATGGAATCATATTTTTGTTAAGAGCAATTGAGGTACATTATTCGTATTAGGACACAATTGGTTAGTTCAATTAGATGCCAATCTATGATAAACTTGAATTTTTTTCATGGGTGCAAATATATCAAAACTTACTAAATGAATGCTTGAACATCAAACAAGACCGTGGTTACTCTTTTTTTTTTTTTTTAAGTAGCATATGGGGGTCATATGAGATCGAGATTGTCGTATGAGATTATATCATTTCCAAGTGGAAGGGAATAACTTGGTTGGCACCAAAATATAAAATCAGTTGAGTTAAATACTATTTGAGAAATTAAAAACGGAACAAATCTAAAGATTACGTACTGATAACTGAATGCTAAATCTTTTGTATTAAAAAATTGGCTTTGAAAAATTTAGGTGATGATTTGCAATGAATTATATACCTGATTCAATGAGCTTTTATTTATTAACGAAAGAAAGTAATATTAAGTAAAAAGGTGAAAAGTCTACAAGATTATATATATTAATAAAGACCAAAGGAACCTTACAATATAAACGAGCCCTATACATTATTAACTTTGCCTCCACGACTAACATTGCTAATGCAGTCAACCCTCGAACTGATTAAGAATATACATATACATGTATGTGTGTATATTTTTTTTTTTTAATGGCAAAATGAATTATATAAAGAATAAAAGGAACTACAATGGGATGGGTGGTAAGAAACCAACCAAAACCATGGGACTCCAAAATCCCAGAAGCCTGGAGTCAACTTTTGAAGCCTAAAACAAAAGACTACAATCATACAAACAGAGAACAAAGATAAAATCTGTCAAACCGAAAAGAGTCACAACCATACAAACCCTCCCTAAAAGCTTCAGGCAAAAACACCACACTGAATTATGCATACATAATTAATGATGTCGTATCCCAGCATCCACTGTTGACGTTGATCAAATATCCAAGAAATTGATAGTCCTGAGCAAGGGCGGAACCAAGTAAAATGTCTTTTTATATATAAAATTCTAATCCAAGAATTTTAGTCCGTCCAATTCATTTTTAACCTGATTCATTTTTAGCCCAAAGTAAATTAAATTTTTAGTTCTGCTCTTGATCATGAGTCCACTGCGAATGTAATAGGGAATGCATGATAGTCAGTCATACATAGTATGTCGAATATGCTGGTTGAATGAAATCTGTTCGTATTGGAGGAAAAATAAACTAGGTGAGATACACCAAAGACTCAAGGAATATTGTGTTTAATTGGTGATCTATCAAGAGGTTTCTAAAGGGGATTAGTAAATGTAAAATGATACTCTAGCTTTTAGCCATTGTTCTTTGTTTTTTTCTTGTATTGTCGTTGCTTCTTCCGGGTTTTTTTTTAATGGCTAAAAAGAATTTCTTAATCTCTTTTTTTAAAAGGAAAAAATTTATTAAACAAAGAAGTATTACAATGATTAAAAGAAACATCCGTTGATGAGATATCACTACGCCCAAGAGAATCCCAACTAAGAAAAGAACCAAATGTAACAAAAGGTACAAATAAAGCAAATATGACTTGAGCTTAACCAGGTCATACTTGAAGAGTGAGTTACAAAGATTAATAGGATAATAAGCATGTTAACATCATAATGACCCTAGATCGAATCCCAAACTCAACCCAATCGATAATCATTTGTCGCTTAAAACGTTGAGTCAAGAACTAAAAACACAACAGAGTTGGCAAGGTACTAGGACTAATTTCTAGGACTTGGGTGCTAACATGGATGGAATGTATGCCTTTATCTATGATGTTCACTATTCAATCTTTTTCACCTTGTCAAGTGGTAGATAAAATCTTATTTTGTCCAAAAAAAAATATATATATCCAAAAAATAGACTTGAAATTCTAATAATGTTTATTCTATCGCGTAACTTCTTGCTTGTGGTTGCATGATGGTGGCCAAGTAGAGGTTGATGGATGTGTAGTAGCATCAACAGTAGAGGGCAATGCCAATGATAGAGAGGCCGGGGGTGGTGTGGTCGATTGATGGTGATGGTGATGGTGGCGGTGGTGGCGGTGGTGTGGGGGTGGCAGGCATGGCGGCTACAATGATGGAGGCTTTTTATTGCGGTGGAGGAGAGAGAGTGGTGTGATGGAAAGGCAATACTGGTAATTCTGTGTAATAAGTCAACACAAAAAAAGAGTTTTTATTGAACCTTAATTAATTGATAAATTTTTATAACAAAATATATGATTTATTGATATTTTTGTAATGCGTGTATGTTTATGTATTTATAACCACTAATTACATTTCCAAAACGCTCTTAAGGTACCTAGTTTCTAAATCTCCAATCTGATTTTGTTTGTTTGGGACCGCAAATTGGGGGTTCATGTGGCACCCTAATCCACAACCCACATCTACCTAATTTCACCCCAAATCATAAGTCAAACCAATTTAATGTACATCCATTGATCAAAAATGGGGAGAGAGATAGGAGATTGCATGCTCAATGCTAATAAGTCTAAGAATGCATGGACATTCGTCACCAAAAGAAAGCCATGTCTTATTGGCATTCCAAGAGATGGAGGGGATGTGAGCAATGGGGCCATAGAAATAGCTTCCTCTATATTCGTAGACAACCTGCTAACACAATGGATTCGCCTGTTGGCAAAGCGAATCGAAGTTCTCTTCTGGTCAATTGTCCACCCAGTAAAGTTGTGGCACTCCACTCGCTGCCAATGCGGAAGGATATCTCGTCCTTATTGAACCCATGGAAAAGTGATTTTACGACAGCAACGCCTTAAACACAACCTAGAGTTAAAACCATGCCGAGGTCAAAAAGAACTTTACTCTAATTGGTAGATTGAAATGAACTCATCATACGCTGTGTTTGTTTGCTTGTTTGGGAAATTTTTTCCCAAACATTTTTCTGAACTTGTTTGGAAAAAAATTTTCCAAACATTTTTACATTTTTCTTAAACAACATTCACTTATTTATAAAAGAAGAGAGAGAGAGACACACACACACCTTGAAAATGCCGAAAAAATTTAACTCGCAAATTTTTTCTGAAACATTTACACCAAATAACATCTAAGAGTTTTTTTCCCAAAAATCGTTTTAGAAACAAGCAAACAAACACAGTGTATAACCAAATGACAATTCTTCTTCTCTATTCTGAGATTGGCTTGACTGGTTGGTTTAGATAAAAGTGAGAAGGGAGAGTCTCAATACATGATTAATTTGTATGAGGAGCGATTTGACAAATTAATTGATAGCCATCAACATACCTATTTATTAAGAGTCTCGATTTAGATTATAATACCTATTTTTATCCATCTAGGTGTTTATAGATATACCTCATCTATTTTATCTGTTTAATAGATGAGTAAAGAATATATTCTAGAAAGGTATGTAAAAAATTTATCTTCAAGTGATTTGGGAGCATCCAGTGGTTCCCACTTTCCTCCAGATGATGTGGTCTTTAGTCTGTAGAACAATATTTGTTTGGTGGGAGATAGCAATAGTTCCATCTCATGGAGAATGTCCATTTCTATAAGATCAGTAGAAATACCCTTTTCCTGGAGCAAGGTTAGTTGAACCTACAACCTCTAAAAAACCAATATCCTAGACTCTATCTCTTGTCTTCCAAGGAGTTTGCCTGAGTAGAATACTGTATCAATTGTGCCCATATCCAAAGTCTAGAGTTGGGATTTAGAAGAATTCTATTAGACAGGTAACAAGAGGTCTTCTCAGAATTGCGAAACTTGGTCAGTGCAGTAAATCTGCAAGATCATAGATAGGATCAGTTAACTTGAAATTGGAGCAACAACAAAATATTTTCAGTAAAGTCTAGGTACTGTTAGATAAAATTATGTTTAAACTTTTATGCAGAAACATAATCTTAATAGGATCTTGAATCAATACATCTCAAGAAAACAATAATAAACATACCTTTATTCGCCATTGAA
>JABCMJ010027790.1:0-12372 GCA_014822125.1 Arbutus unedo | reverse complement strand
ACATGAGATGGCTGCATAGAGGAAGTTGTTTGCCCTTTTTGCTGTATCTTCAACTCTTTTGGCTCATCCCTCCTTTTGAAAAGGTACCTATCGTTGTCTGGTTGATCCCTTGCTTTGTTATGCTTTGCAGAGTTCTTCCTCTTGCCCAAAGATTCTGCGAACACTAGTGGGCCACTCAGGGGAGCTGTCACAATTCAACAGACAAACAATATGTGCAATTAGAAGATATTCCATGAATCTGGTGATTTACATAGCAAGACAAACCAAGATGCAAGTTCCCCCTTCCCCAAAAGGTAAATGAACATGATGCAAGTTGGATTTAAGAAAAAATCACCAGTCTTGTCCATAAATTACGTCATACAGGAAGAAGTGAAGCTCAAGAAACTTGGGATCTGTCGGTCAAGGGTGCAAACCGAGGAGCGATTTGAAACACAGGTTAAGTACGGACATAAACTAAATGGAGCAAGCTCCTAGCCAAGTGCTCGGGCCTTTCATGCGCTGCTTATCCACTGGCAGATTTGAACCCATGCCCCAATAAGTGTGCTAATGTGACGTTCTTCTAATCAATTTAAGAGAAAACTAAAAAACAACAACATGGATGAGAGAGCCTGACTAGCTAGAGGAAACAATGAAAATATAAGTAAGAAGCATAACAACAAACATTTGGCAATGAGGAGCAGGGAAACAATATAGATATGCTATGTATTTGACCATTCAAAAGTTAGAGAAGTAAGAACAAGGAAATGTAGGAATGCCCCAAATGGCTTGTTCCACTTCTCCCGAACAAGCACAACTAAACAGCTAACAGCAGCAACAAGAACCGGTTCGGCTCCACTCTTAACTCTACGACAAGCTTAGTAAAGAGAAACTTATCCTTTAATGTCCAATTCACCGTATATAAGCCATAGTCGCCAGTACACATACCTTTGACATAAACCCTAATAACTAAAATCATTTTACATATGAATATATGTTACTAACTACTAAGCAATAAAATAACAGGCTACTAGGCTAAATATGTTAACATTGTAGTTTCGACAAGTCATTGCGCTATATTTCTATTTTCTGTCAGTAACTCTCACAAGAATATATTCATTGTTCTCAGTACAAAACCTAAAGAATTAACCATACAATAGACAATTTCAACCAATTCATATCAAGAACAATATTTTATCGGGGATAATTCAATTGTGTAACAAAATCAGTCGTCAGGAATACTTTTCGTGCCCAGCAAGTCTTGGAATGTGCATTAGGAATTGGAATGTGCCAAGCATCCAAATCATCGAAAATTTATGCCCAAGAACATCAATAGATTGCTTTTAATATGCTCAAAAAAAAAAGTGGTTTACATATAAAAATGCAGTATGGGCACTTCAGTCAATATGAAACAACCAAGTCACAAAAGTAGAGCATAAAAAAAGCAAATCTGTGTAGAATTGTCAGTTAGTTTCAAACTACGATCATGGTACGCGAAGATGTCCAACTAGACATGTCAAATGACCATCCTGTTCGATCTAAACAGTTAATTAGTTCACAAAGGTCCAAACTATATAAGCATTTCTTTTGGCTCTGTTAGGAATGCTAGATATAATACACCTTGGTAAGGAAATTTACATCGGTTAGGGTGGAGCCATTTATGACAAATAGAGCCTATTTTTGAGTTTTTGTTGCTACCCAAAAAGATCACCCCTGTGGAGTATTTTGTGGAACTTGTGGAAACATGGATCTTACAGTTGTTACAACAACAGTTGCTCTATGCTATTTATCTTTTCCATCGTATCTCGTGGTGGTTGTTTATTACTCTGCCTTACCCCATATGCTGTATGTTTCTTTTCCCAACTCCATTGCTTGCTTATGAAACTTCATGAAGGTTTGTTCTCTTCGTTCTGATTTCTGATTTGCACTCTGATTTCTCAATTGCTGCCATTTTGAAGCATGGAGAAAGGACTCTATTATGTTCAACTCGGCGTTTTAATCCCATTTCTCTTTATTAGTCAAGAAGCTGGCTGATTAAGTTGTTAACTAACCACCTACCATGCATCTCTTTATTTAGTGTTGCCAAAGAGAAAGGGAAAGAATCATTTTCCCCCGCTTCTCTCTGTCCCATATTCTTGTTTTTTGTTTTTTTTACTTTACTTCGATCAAACGACCAAAATAAATTAGTTCACATATCTTCCAGCTGCAATACACAATCCCCCACCACCTTTGTTCTTAGTTCCCCGATATCATACCATTCCAAAAAGTAGACATCTCTTAAAATATTAACACCAAATGGAAGAGAAAGAACACTGTAAAAGACATCTGGGAACTAACAGAATGGTGGGAAAGAAAAGGAGCGACAGGTGGGCAAGAAGGTAGGTAAATTAGCACATTATCCCAAATACGATGGATTATTTACCTATTCTTGATTTCCATTTTTCCAATCCAAACAAGTCTTACAAAATTCCAATTCATATCTAGCATGAACATGAAACTCATAATTATTACCCAAGTTAACATCACTTAACATGCTTTCTGCAGAAAAGATTTACTTTGATACAGAAGTCTATACTATACAATTATGCCCATCAACAAAGTCAAGTTTGATGTTTAAAAAATGATAGGGCATAGCCTCATCGGTGCTTTGCCGAGCTTAACATTAGCACTTCCCAAAAATTTGAGCATATCATGCAGTATTGGTCACATAATCAACTCATACTACTATCCTAACAGTGTGATAGTATATAACATCCAAGTTGATGCTCCACCAATCTAACATTGTCCACTAGTATCCCCAACATATCAACCCACAATCTTAAAGGTGGCAACCTCAACGAACCCATTATATGGCCACATACAACCCAACCAAATTCCAGTGGTTTGTAACTGGGTAACCAGTTCCAACCCTAAAATTTTGGCGGGCTTAGCAGGTTACAATTTGATCTTAAATGCGTCCAGTCTCCAGCCACTAACTATCTAAAAAAGACAATGTGAAGAAATTGAACCTGCAACTAAGCAGGTACACCTTCTGGTCACAAACTAATGTGATAGGCGTTATATTTTTTGTTGTTCAATATGCAGATAAAATATTATTACTATACAAGATTCCTACACAGTTGGTATCATAATGTTACCCAACCACTATAATCATCATATGAGACAATGGGGAGGAAAACAACTTGTAAGCTGGAAAATTTTAATGATCAACTGATGATAAAATGCTACCATTTCCTTTCTCATTCTTCAGACAAATACGATATTCAGGTTCAAGAAAGTAACTTTTACTTAAATCCCACGAACGGGTCCTGATTTACCTGAAGAGAAGAAAGTAACTTTTACCTTTGTACTTCCTTTGAACTCGCTGGCGGTGCAATTCTAGCTCAGTAATCTAGTTGCGATTTGGTCAAACTCTGGTTCCGGGAGCCTCAACAAACGAATAGGTTTAGGGAGGGTAAGGCCTTTTTGATGGAGATGATTTTAGGAGGGGTACTCTCAGGATTAAAGAAATTAACCAAGGGCAGATACATAAGTTCGCAATGTGGGCCTCGGGACTAGACTCCCAATACCCTGCCCTCCAGGCCATTCCGAATTTGGGCTAATCAGGCCCCTGGTAGTACCATGGACTCATAGTCCACCACATTTTGGCCGTACCAAACATGGGATTAAGGGCCCCATTCATAGTCCAATCCCAAGGTCCAAGAGGGTTATCAAACAAGGCCTAAAAATCTCTGTGCCAGGTTGTGTTCACAATGTCTTTGTATGCATGCTACTTTTACTTAAAATTCAAATCATAAGAATGCTTGTCATATTATAGGCATCTTAGAGAGAGAAAGAGAAAGTGGAAAAACAGAAGGTAAGATAACAAATAAACATAAAAGTAGATGAAGGAAATACAGGTTGGATCAAGTTTAATGGATTGGCTTGCCCTATATTCAACCCGTTCACTAACAACCCAAATTCAACCTGCCCATATCCAACATAAGTCCAGCTTCAACCTACCCAAACCACCCCGCCATTTTCCAACTCCACACAGTCATTACGGAAGGATGCTCTGTCCCAGAACATTCATTTCTAGACTACATAGGTGTGACCAGATTTGCACTTCATTTCCACAAACTAAAAGATCTAAAGAACTAAAAAAGTAAAATGTTTTCAGATGATTACCAAGTTATAACTCTACTCAAAGATCACAACTCTCGGATCAATAAGTACAATCGATGACTTGTTCTACATCGCATTGGAAACAGGCCATAATAGAAAAAATCAGATAACATACTGCTCGATATGTTGTCATGCAAAACTACTAAGAAACCAGTACTCCCGACCAAGCAACCTCAAGAACGTATAGCTCTATGTGATCCGACAGAAATTCACACAGACTTCCAAATGTCCATCGAGAGTATAGATACTATAGCCAGATTAAGAAGATAATCAATCTATGTATCCAACAAGAAGAGAATCCCCAAAAGGATGAGCTCGTGATTTTGGAATCACCTCAATCAAAACAAGCTGACAACAGGTTGATGTACCTCATTAAATGACCACAACAACGACTACTTGCAATGCAACTTTTCTCAGGACATTCATAGATGTTGCATTGGGTCCAATTCAAACAAATGAATTACTAACTGGATTCTGAACATGATCCGCGAGCACGATCAATAAAAATCTTAGATTGTTCAGGAATATGAAGTGACAGCAAGCACAAAGACAGCCAATTCAGAGCTACAAGGATCAAGATCAAAAGCAAACAGAATGCAACTTGACCGCATAAGATAGATAGATCAGAAAATTATTATCTTGCAAAATGCAAAATACTAACAATCTCACAATAAATCATGGTGAAGCTATTAAACTTTTTCCTGTTAAAATTGTCTCAAAAACAAACATCTGACGCATAATGCAGGACACTAAAAATTTATGTCCTAAAAAATGAAGGAATGTCCGCAACCCTTCATAGAGAATATATGAAAAGTACTTCAACGGCTCTCAGTAATTACAAGTTACAACCAAAGTAAAATTTCACATTCAGATTCTACATCTAAAATCAAAGAGAATATATCTTTTAAACCCATCTGAATCCCATTCTTATCGAAAAATGAGTTTGAAAGAATTGCATATCCATTATGTTTCGTTTCTTTACTTATCATTATTTTTCCCATATTCCCAATTTATTTCTGTTCGTTTGAGACTCGAACCGCATCGCATTTCGAAATAACCGTGAAGGGAGCATGACAAAACAAATACTAAGAGACCAATCTACAATGTGATAACTGATAAGGACATAAAAAAACTAATGCTCTGTTTGATTTGGCTGAAATAACTTCAGGAAATACATTTTTTTGATCTCCAGCTGTTCAGCTCGCATAATGACATTTAATGAGAAGCAAGAGTGAACGGAAAACATTTTTCATGGGCAAACGGAAACTGATAGAAAAATAGAGACTCGTGATTGAGTAACTTTGAGAGATGGTGGGGAAACGGAAACCGTACTTAACATCAATATCTTTCTTTACTCAATTTTTGAAGTGCAAAGGAGAAAAACAACCACAGGATTCAACCACTTTAATCTCCACCATACCTTCGACTTCACTGCTATTACGACATTCTGAAATCTAATAAATTGCTACAATAATGCCTAATGGTAGCCGCAAAATAAAGAATCACTCGAGAGAGCAATAGAAAAGTTAATGTCGATAGAAGAGACATGCCATATAACATAATACACTTGGCACAATCTCCTCAAAATCATCACTGGGAATGCTACTTCCTCATTTTGCTACGATGGAAGTATTACCTTTTCAATGCCTGAGTTCGATCTGATCAATTATCATATAAAATGATATAGCCCTATCCGACCAATCAGAATGTAACAGCAGCAGAAAATTCATGACAATAAGCATCAAAAAGCAACCACCAAATCACGTAAAGAGCAAATTAATTACAACAATACCTCTAAGAGGCTGAGTGACTGCTTGAATTGGTTCACGAGTAGGGTGCACCGGCTGAGACCCAAATGCTTGAGCATAGGTCTCATCGAACTCCTCAAACAGTGCCTTCCGATAAGCCATTATAGTAGCTTTATTCCAGATAAATTCAATACTACTGTGCCCATCACCTCGAGGCGCCAATGCCAACTGCTTCACAAAAGCAATAGTATCTCTAGACCGGAAACTCTCTCTCGATTTTCTAATCTGGGTCATGCAGTAAACCCCTGCAGGCTCATTGTCACCCACATCAACCACGAAGTAGCCTTGAATATCAGTCGATCGAAAATTATGCGGGTTTCGGCAACGGCAAGCCAAAGCCAGACAACACCTCCTGCTTGCTTCATCAACTGCCTCTTCAACAGCGTTAACGAAATTTCTCATATTTGTCTGCTTCGACTTCTCAGCGTAATTCGGATAGAAAGGGATGAGCTCAGCCGGGTCAAACCACCCGTAACTACTATCACCAAAGAAAGCAACCAACACATGACCCTCTCTCTTTGTCCGTCGTACAGAAGGCGATGCAAATGCCTCGTTATAAACATGTCCTGGCCACCACGGATGCGATTTCACCTTTCCCCAAACCATATCCCCTGTTTCATATCCATGACCCACCGAAGTTGAGTTCCCAGAAGATCCTACAGCCTTGACCTTGTCATTTGCGGCATAATCATCGAACATCAAAATCATAGTATCGTACTCAGAAACAAAAGGTTTTCCCCCTTGTACATGTCCCTTTCCAACCCTAGACTCCGAAACCCGAACTCCACATTTCCGTTCATCGACTTCATGGTCACTTGCTCCAGGTCTCTTTTCTTCAGAATGGACTCCAACCTTCTCGACCCCAGATCCCCATTGCTCCGTCTCGCTATTCCGAGCACTAAATTTATCCAGCTCCGGAGAAACCCTAAGCTCTTCAGACCTTGGAGTATTTACAGACTTTACGCTTCCGCGAGGGGTGCCGTTAACGTATGTATCACCAACTTCGCCTCCTGAAAACCCATTATCTTTGGACCCGACCATATTAGACAATCTAGTATTAATAATACCATTGACGGCACCAGAAACCCTAGCTTTTGAATGAGCTTCGTCTTCAATCATTTCGGCCTTTAGAGTGAAATTATTGTCGTTCATCACTGAAATCATTTTACGGGCTAAAACTAATTCGTAACCCTAAAAAGTAGAGCCCTCGAAGGCTTGGATATGAAACGACATAGATGTCGTTAAGGTTGAGATTGAAGACAAAACGAACGACGAAGGAGAAGCTCCATGCGCTGTGCTGAGATGTGCAGCAAACTGAGAAGAGCGACGCTGGAGCGTTATGAGTGAGTATTAATCGTCTTTCTCGGTTTAGGAGTGGAACCCGGTTTAGGGGTGGATAATATTTTGCCAAAGCACGCTCCGTTTAGGTCTGGCAACCCGGTTCGGGAGAAAGTGGGGGAACCACGACCTGTCTAATATTAGTTTTTTATCTTTAGGAGTTAGTTTTTGATGTATCAGTTTAACAATGTAAAATCTTGTAGATTTGGCCAAACATATTAAAATTCTAAAAGTGTGAGATCTTATACTTTTTTTAATAACTTATAAGCACTGAAAAAAATTAAAAGAAAATTAATTTTTTCATCTTTTTCCCTGGGCCAAAAGAAGACGCCTTGCCACGTGATCCAACTGAGATTGCCCTCTATGCAAACTAGGTTCGGATTCTATCTCATCTTTCAATCCAACATTAGTGTTGCGATGCCGTTGCAAATGATGAGCTAAAAGCAACCTCAAAATTGCTTCATTTCTATCTTCTCAGAGCATCTCTAATAAAAATGTCAAATTTCATGTGACAATTGAGTTTTCAACATCAAAATTAACTCTAAAAAAGATATCAAAAGTATTGTTAAATCTTATATGTCAATTGAAAAATGCTATTTGATATCAAATTTGATATCAAGTGTCAAGTGTCTTTTTGTCTTAAATTTTTCAATTTTAAATGTCTTTTTACCTTAAATGTTTTAATTTGACATCTTCGTTGAAAATTAAAAAAATTGATATTCAAATTTATAGATGTCAAATTACCACATAGGCTATTAAAAATAATTAACACCTTAAAAATTCACTATCCAAGAATCTTGGAGATGCTCTTACATGTCTTTTTCAATTCACATCCCACGAAACCAAAACAAGACCTAATGTACCCAAATCAGTACCAGGATTCAACCCCCTTTCTTGGCTGTGTCTTTCTCTTTCACTCGAAGCCGAAGAGTGAACACTCCGTTGTTACAAGCTCTCTCTCTCTCCATTCGATTTGGACTTTTGTTTACACTGAAGATTGATTAAGGTGAAAAACTATCTTGTGTTTTCCTGTTCGTTTGTAAATTGGTTTTTCCTAAATAAAGCAAAAACTGGTTTCACCTAAATAGAGCAAGAATGAAAAAATTCTTTTCATTTGTTTTGAATAGATTTTCCCCAAAAAACTGGTAATTAAATTGAGTTTTAATCTGAAATGATTAAAATACATTTTTGGGTTTACAATTGAATTTTAAAGAAAACTAATAACATAAGAGTAATCTAAGGGTAAAGTAGTCAGGTGAAGTTCTCTCTTCCAGCAATATTCGACACTTACAGTGCGGCTAGTTCTTCCATCTGCTCTTATTCATCTAGTATGAAATGCCAAGGCAAAAAAGTTACATCGATAAGTAATGAAATTCAATAGAAAATGTTACCCAAAAAATCAAACCCAAAAATATAAAAGCATATAACAGTTCATAGTGAAACAGTTGAACAATTACGGTAGATAGATGCTGATATTAATTAAAGATAAATATTAAACACATCGATAAGTTATGCACTTTTTCGTTTTCTTTCTCCTGTTTAAGCGGCCCGGAATATCAAGACAACAACAATGTACTGGATCGAAAGCTTCTTCGAGTCTTACCTACATAGAGTAGATAATTTTATCTAATATAAAAGATGTATCGAATCGACTTGTACATTTTTCTTTGTTTATGAGATAATAAATGTCTTGATATTATATTATTTTTTATTAACGTATCTAAAAATTGAGTAGTTACAATCCAAGGTGGATCGTCCCATGTAATTTTGACATTTTTACAAGATTTGCATAATGAAGGCATAAGTGACCATGAAAACTTAACATGAACATGAGAATGACATTGAGAGTATTTCTATAAAAAAAAATCCAGATGAACTCTTTAAAAAGCATGCATGGATTATAAAAATTGTTTCAAAAGCAAGTCTGGTTTTGCTCCATTAAGGCAGCCGCCGGTCCGAAGTTGTGTTAGAAAAATAGTTTGCAAAAATATATAAAAATAGATTTCACATATTTTTATGTGTGGATCTAAGTAAAAATGTATTTACATATAGTTGGAGATTAAGATTATATATTTGGTTGCGCAAAACTATTTATATATGAATTGAAAATGGAATCCAAAGTAAGCACCAAATTTGGTTGAAAGAAATAAAAATAATATTACTCTCACATAGAAAAAAATGTAAAACTTTCAAGTGACTTATATAGTTTGATATTAGTTAAGGGTTTGGGTCCCAATGGGTACCCCACTTTTGTAGATGGGGAAATACTTAGGTAGCATGGGTTTTGGCCCAAACTACCAAATACGCGCGCATGCACGCGTTGCCGTTTGTCCAGCCGGTCAGTTCAGGTTCGAGTCATTTGAATAATATTTTTTTGTTGAAAATTTATTAATTAAATTAATTTTTTTTTAGAATTTTATTTATTGAATTCGATAAATCCGTTCGAATCAATTTGTCCCTTTTTTGCCCGCGTGACCCAACTGAATTTGACCGTTGGTCTTGACCATTTCAAGGCCCAACACTTGTAACCCTTCGCTCAAACCAATGCATCCGATCGAACCGGTTTTGTTTAGTGAACTGATGCAACCCTTACATTTTCAGATTGAACTAGTGTAACTCTTAGGATGAGTTGCACTTTTTCGTTACTTATAAATTAAGGGCTTCCCATACTATTTCAACATCTCATATTTTGTACACCTACTGCCTTTTGCATTCCATACCATATTGCTGCATTGTTTCATTTTGAGAGAAAGTGCAATACATTAGTCTAGTTTGACAGACTTGTAGTTTGCAGTACTACTACTACAAGGTTGATTGTTTCATCATGAGAGATAGACGTCACTATATCTCGTAGCACCATAGCGATGATGTATTTTGTCTTAAGAGATTGCGTCAAACACAAATCTCGATCAATAAATATTCGGGTTCAATAAATTCGTCCACCACTTGTTTCGTCGCTAGAATTTGTTCGCAAGTCAAGTAAGTTTCTGTCTTTGTTATTTTTCTTTTGTTTTTGTCTTTTTTTAATAACAGATTAATAATAGTCTTGAATAATAATCTTAAGACAAAATATTAAACTATTATAAAATATGTTCTAGATAGAATTTTTGTGAATAGTTTTATCATTTATTTTCGTGATTGTTTTTCTATAATCAGTTTTTTTGTTACATTCTGTTTTTGTTAAACAGAATTATTTTGCAATCTGTTTTTTTAAACAAAATTTCTTTTTCAATCTGTTATTTAGACAGAATTTTTCATACATTTTGTTTTACTTCTACAATCTGTTTTTACATTTGCAATGATTATTTGGTTGTGTTATATGTTATTTAGATGACAAAAGTGCAGAAAAATCCTATACCCTCTACTTCTGCTACACCAAATGTGGCAGTTGCGATACCAACTGCGGGGAGAAATCCGAAAAGTTCAATGAAACGGAATTTAAGAGATGGTAGCAAAAAATATTGTTCTATCTTACAACTCTCAACCTTACAAGATTTTTTCGTGAAGATGTTCCTACTTTGATGAAAAGTAATACCGATGCATAGAGCGTTGCAGCGATGGATGCTTGGCAACATGCCGACTTCTTATGTCGGAACTATATCCTCAACAAGTTGGACAACACATTGTACAATGTTTACAGTCCACTCTAGAAGGCCAAAGAACTCTATGATTCTTTGGATAAAAAATACAAGAAAGAAGATGTCGGTTCAAAAAAATTCGTGGTCAGTAAATTTTTGAACTATGTGATGAGTGACTCCAAAACTGTGATCAATCAGATTCAAGAAATCCAACTCATTCTGCATGACATTCATGCCAAAGGTACGTCTCTTAGTAAATCTTTTCAAGTTGTTACTATTATTAAAAAGTTGCTACTCAGTTGGTAGGATTTCAAGAACTACTTGAAACACAAGCACAAGAAGTTGAAATTCGAATAACTGATAGTTCGTTTGAGAATTGAAGAGGATAACCGTGTTTTCGACAAAAAGACCGGCAAAAATTCGATGACGGTTAAAGCCAATGTGGTGGAACAAATAGGAACATCCAAGAAAAGGAAATATTCTAGCCAAGATTCGAATCAAGTCTCGAAAAGTGGAGGAAACAAGAAGTACAAGTTGAAAGAAAAGTGCTTCAAGTGTGACAAAGAAGGACTCCATGCGCAACTGTCGTAGGGATGTGAATACTCACAAGAAATCTGCACAAGCCAACGTGACCAAAGTGGAGTCTCTCTCAGATAATGTTGAAGACTTGCATTTTTCAGCAGTTGTCTCTGAAGTGAATTTGGTGGGATCTAATCCCAAATAGTGGTGGGTGGACACTGGCGCTACCCGACACATATGTTCTAAAAGAAAAATGTTCTCCTCCTATAATGAGATGAACAATGGAGATAAACTATTTATGGGTAACTTTTCTACTTCAAAAGTCGAAGGCGAAGGAAAAGTGACACTTAAGATGACTTCGTAAAGGAACTCACTCTCAACAATGTGCTGCATGTTTTAGACATCCGCAAAAACTTAGTCTCTAAATTTTTGTTGAGCAAAAATAGATTTAGGCTAGTGTTCAAGTATGATAAATTTGTACTCACTAAAAGTGTAGTGTATGTAGAAAAATGGTACATGAGCAATGAGCTCTTTAACCTAAATGTAATGACTATTGTACCGACTGTGGCTATGAATAAAAATATCACATATTCTGCTTATATCACTGAGTCTTCTAATATTTGGTATTGGTAGATTAGGACATGTGAATTTTGAAACTTTAAGAAAATTAATAAGTTTGGAATGTTTGTCTAAGTCTAACATTGATCCAACTCATAAATGTGAAGTTTGTGTTGAAGCAAAATTAACAAGAATTTCTTTTCAGTCTATACATTGAAATATTGAAACTTTAAACTTACTGCACACTAACATTTGTGACTTCAAGTTAATCCAAACAAGAGGCGATAAAAAGTATTTTATTACTATTATCGATGACAATACTTAATATTGTCATATATATTTGCTAAGAAGCAATTCATCCTTGCTTCTTAGCAAATATTCAAAGTTTATAAAAATGAAGTTGAAAATCAACTTAGCAAAACAATCAAGGT
>JABCMJ010027775.1:0-11678 GCA_014822125.1 Arbutus unedo | reverse complement strand
CATGTAGACTTTCGATGTGGGACGGGACATCACACAGTAAGCGCGCGATTGAGCGCATAATAATAACATCTCTTCAAATGCTTAATACGTGGTCAACAACACAATAATATGGAATTAGCCAGGTAATAGATTTTATGTTCAAATTTTTCACGCTACCGATTGAACTAATACAACATTTGGGCATATTAAAAGTATACATAGTAAAATTTTGCTTTTTCTTTCTAAAACCTTAATCTTTTTTACAATTGATAGACAATGATTCAACAAAAGTGGTTAAAATGGGGCCTTGATATTAGTTTCTGATCAGAGTTTCATCCAAATCATTGGTAGATCGCCTAAGTTCGGGTCCATTGGCACTGAAAATTCCCCAAAGATGACTTTGTTTTAGTTATCTTACTAATTTAGCTTGTGGATAACACTCTTGGGCTGCTAAAAAGCAAGCCCTTTCTGGCTGGTTCTTCTAAGCAAGCAATGAAAGGGCTGACTGCGGCTTTCGCGGGCAATCAAGATAGGCGCGAATCCCTAGCGCTTGCATGCATTCGTGCCTCAATAACACCCCCCACCTTTGATATACTTGGCAAATATAGATATATATATATATATATATATATATATATATACATGTACAGAAGCCAAACTTTTATTCAAACACCATATATGCAATTGGCTCTGAAACGCCAGGAAAATACTAAAACTTACAACTTACTTTAGACAAGGACATTACAATATCCAAAAAACCAGAACATTCTGAAATCCAAGAGAGAAAACACACAAAATCCAAAACACCAAACCTTAGTTTGTACGTAGTAAACATAGGTTTTTTAAACATTGGTACCGTCGGCACCGGCATCGCCTTCTTTGGGGGTGCCACTAGTACCACTATTGAAATCCTCTCTAGGGATGTAATGGTGGTTCTTCACACTGCTTCCAGTACTATCAGATTTTCCATTCTCGTGCTCGTCTAGTTGTCGGCCCTCTTTCCCATGCATTTCAATCACCAAAACCTTTCTGTTTGCAGCCAAGCAAGAGCTCACCATCATCAGGAGTAGAGCAAACCCTAGAAACCTCATTCTTCAGCTTACTTCTTCCACACTGTAAACTGATAAATGGAAAGAAAACCCATTTAGTTTGTCAGCAATACTGAACATACACACAAAAAAGTGTAGAGAAAATTGCATAGAAAAATCAGTGTGTGACTCAGATTTGTTCTGGTTGGCCACTACATGCACCAATTTAAATTTGAGCCGTTCATATATTTGTGCAATTTTCTTTGCACTTTTCTGTGTTCCTACTTTCTACATGTAATTTACAAACTCCTTTTGTAAATTGATCACAATATTGACTTACCCAATGGAGAGCGTAAGGTTGTGGGGGAGTGATGGTGGTTATAATTATGCTGGGTTTTTATAGACTAGAAGTTAGGGTTTATGCAAATTGAGATTTTTAAATAAAAATCTGGGTGATGGGTATTCCACCAAATGAGGCAAGAATTAGTGGGCAGCCCATGCCACATCAATAATATGATTTTAAAACCAATTAAAATGATGATTTTTTTTTTCTTGCCAACAAATGCACTATAAATAGGGATTCCACCTTGTGAATGGACTAGCTAAATGAATAAAAAGTCAATCAAATGCAGTGGAGAAACTGTTATATTGCATTGTGATGTCAAAAAACAATTGGAGGTGAATTAATCCTCTCTAATTTTTTACATGCGCGTGTGATCGATGTGAAAATATACTGATCCCGAAGTGGGCTCCAATGTCTGCAATTGTTTCCACTTGGAGCCTACAAAATTATGAGGGTTCAAAGAAAATCAAACGGTTCGAACACGTATGCATACCAAAATCTATGCACTTCGCATTCCTGTATTCGGATATGTAGGAATCTTTATTGTGAAGCAGGGTACTTGGCTTGGCGACCTATAGAGAGGAAAATGACACCGGATTTGATTGGATTGTGGTTGGGATAGTTTTGACAAAAAAAATGTGTCTTTCCTATGCATACCACTCATTTCCAAATTTAGCCATCTCCCATTTTTTTTTATAACCAAGGTATGCTCCATCAGTTGTCAACTAGTTGTTAGGATTCTGAAGTTAACGATCAAACAAATTTTCAGTGAACCAAAGTATGTGGTTTTCAATATTCGATTTCAGAATATTTGAGTTTACAGCTCATTCCGATCTCTACTTGAACAATTACTTTGGTATGTGTCGCGACCTGGCAAATCTATGAACTTCGCATTCCGCTATTTGCATCTCCACTTGGAAATATCGACTCGTCTTGAAAATGACATTACTTTAATGACAATTTGATATATATTTGAGCCATTACTCAACTCTTAAAAAATAGGATACTAAAATTTCATTACCATATCAGTTCGAGCACCAAGAAAAATGTGAGATCACTGGATAAAGGTATAGAGAAAATATTTCCTATTATCCCAAAAATCTCTCCTCCTAATTTGCTACAAAATATTTTATTCTTTTGCGATGGTAAATTTACAGATTATGGTAAATTTATACAAAATTCGTCATATAATATTGGACCAATATCATTCTAAATGGATACTACAAATATGAACAACAATAAAACAAAGTTCACTCACCGCGAAATTCAAACTGTACGGTAAATATTATTTAGGCTTGAAAATGAAATCTCTTATCATAACTCGCAACACTCAGATTCCGGTAAAAAAGAACAGAAAATTGATAAGTCTATGTCATACAATATGACGAATATAAGAAATTTGAATTTAGAAACATAAAGAAATAAAAAAGATATAATTTCGTGCAAAGATTCCCGTGAATCATTAAAACAAATTTCGTGGAAGTGATATATTAATAGGTTTTGGTGAAAAAAATGAAAAATATATGATTTTTTGGATCCTGGTTTTCGTAACCAAAGTCACTAAAACAGATTCCAGTGAATTTTTTTAAGATTCCGGTGATATTCTCCAGATTCATTGAAAAATATTTAACATATTTGATTCTACATTTCAAACCTAATTACTACTATGATTTTAAACCTACCAAATCATGAATTATATGTTTTTCATTTAAGAGAGAATAAAAAGGTAAACTAACACTCAAAAGTAATGACAAAAACGTCAAATCATGTAAAAATAGAATGAAAGCATAATTTTAAAAAGTGGAAGAGATGAAAACTTACGTTGTCTAAACTAATAGGACCCTAATTTAAATTACTCTTGGTTTTAGGCCCGTCAATTACAGACGTCTGAGAATCCACAAGCATCGCAGCAGGGGCGAATCTTCTCAAGGACATAGTGCTAAACGCTAGACTTGATCATTTTCTATGTGAATTTTAGGTTGTATCTATCTATGCTTTTTATTGTTTTTGATTTCAACGTTTTACATTACAGTAGCAGAAAAAGTATTCAACGTTAATCTTAAGATAGCTTAGCTATTTTTGGGAGGAGAAAAAAACACTAGTCTCAATTTTTGGACGAAACAGATTGGACAAATTGCAATTGCGGGCCGGATATGACCTTAGGTCTCTCATCATGGAAAGCTTAATTTTATTTTTTTGGGTTGCTAGGATTGTTTTGGATTTGGTGCATGGTTCGAATTTTCCATTGAATTTATTAGATTTGGCAAATGAAATCAAAGAAATGGTATTCCGAGCATGATGATTTTTCCAATGATTCTGAAATTACATATTTTTCTTAACAAAGAGGTCTAATTTCTTTTTTTTTTTGTGTATTTTCTAAAACATCTTTTGTAAAGATCCAACATGTTAAAAACCAAAAACCGGTCCGGTTTGAGTTTTTTTAAAGCATTTCAGTTTGGTTTTTGGTTTTTAACATGTAGGAACTAGGGGTGTACATGATCCGAATTGGTGCGGTTCTGCAGAAATCCAATAACCAGACCATTCCTAACGATCCAAGAAAAATGTGGACCAAAACCTGACTATTATCAATGTGAAACCTAACCAAAATCAATCCTTAATTTCGGATTGGATTAGTGCGGTTCTACCCACAAAATAACAGAAAATTTCATATGAGTAGAATATCACAAAATAGCCTAATATTTGAATATCCAAACTATTACCATGCTCACTACAAAAAATGATCAGACACCTTTTAACATAGTGTAATCACCATCGAGATAGTTTGAACACATAAGTCCAAAACAACAGTACAAAATCCACGAAAATGTCTAAAAACATGAAGTACTTCATAAAGGAAAACAAAAATAGAAATCAACATAAAAAAAAACTCTATTAGATCAAACGCTCCAACGGCTACGACAAAAAAAAGACTCCAAATTTTATCAACTTTATAAGTTCCAGTAGTTGCAACAGAATTAAGACTCCATCACCTGTACCAAAAAGCTTGGTTAATAGTTGCAGTTCTAGCCCAAAATGCAAGTTATTCGCATATAAAATAATAGAAGTAACTTACTCAAGAATCACATCAAGAGCAATATTTTGCAAAATTGCAAATACCAAAGGAATTCAAGTACATCAGACTGACATAATGCTTAATTCTATATCAAAATACGAAATAAATTTGACTATATTAGACTGAAAATAATTATTACCTGTTTCAAGTTCTTCCATTTCGGCCATGATTTCCTCCACTTCAAAGGGAAGTGGAGTAGCGTGAAGCCAATCTTGCATACAAATCAAGCACTCCACAAACTTCGGAGTAAGAGAGCTACGGAATTGGTCTATCACACGACCCCCTATACTAAAGGCAGCCTCGGAAGCAATAGTCGATATGGGAATGGCTAGAACATCCCGAACAACTTCAGAAAGTAACTTATATTTGGAAAAATTTGTCTTCCACCAATTCAAAATGTCAAAGTTTAAAATCTTTTTCTCACAAGGTTCTTCCAAATATTTATCCAACTCCGACTTTCCTCCATCAGTTTCAACTTCCTCCAAATATTTTTGAAACTTAGATTTGAAAGATATAGTACTACCTTCTACACATGGTTGTTCAACTTCTATGTCTATGGAAGTTTGGCTCAAAGATGAAGTCCCTGCATTAAACTTCTTGTATTCATCATGTATGCGCTGGAAGTTTGGTTCAAAGATGAATTCCCTGCATTAAACTTCTTGTATTCATCATGTATGCGCTTCAACGCATCCATGACATTTTCTATAAACCCATCAACCAGGGCAGTGCCATAAAGTTCAGAATAGCAAAAGGTTACATATTTCAACTTGAACCGAGGATCCAACACAATTGCAACTATCATCATCATATTTATTTTTTCTAATTTTCCCCAATACTTATTGAACTTTGCCTTTATTTTTTTAACCATACCACCAAGAGACAGATTATTCAAGGATTCCAAACCATTTTCCCATTCCAATAAAAAACCCTCAATTCCACAAACTTCTGTAAAGTAAATGTTAGAGGTGCAATATATAGAACCAGAAAAGTGGACTGTGGCATCATAAAATTTCTGTAAAAAATCAGCAAAGGACTGAGCATCTTCCCAGTCTCTAGTGGTAGGACATCTATCAGTAAGTTCTAGAGGGTAAAGTGGATCTTCATCCTCAAGTCTTTCAAATGCTTTTTGAAATTTCAGAGCAGTACTTAGCATGAGGAAAGTAGAATTCCACCTAGTTGGAATATCTAGACACAAAAAACTCTTGCATGTTATCCTCTCCTTCTTCTCACAAGCCTTGAAGCGTTGCTCTCTTTGGGGAGAGCTCCTATTATACTTCACGGCAACAAAGAACTCTTGCATGTTATCCTCACAAGCCTTGAAGCGTTGCTCTCTTTGGGGAGAGCTCCTAATATACTTCACGGCAACACGAATTCGCGTAATCAAATCTTTGATTTCACTCAACCCATCTTTCACTATTAAACTCGACCGCTTTGCTCATATACTTGCCCATCCATTTGTCCCTGGCTTCATATTCTCTAGAAATTTGATTCACAACAAGTTGTGAATCACTATGGATGACAAGCTTCGCAGCGTCGACGGCTTTGGTTGTTCAAAGCCGGATCAGGAGGGCCTCGTATTCGGCTTCGTTGTTGGTTGCATGAAAATCTAGCCGAATGGCATGCTCATGGAGGATACCTTCTAGAGAAATGAGGAGAACTCCAGCTCCAACACCATTGCTGTTGGATGCTTTGTCCACGTATAATGTCCACTCATGTCCGTCGAAACTTGCCTTTTTATGTCCAGGCCCTGTTGTTTGTTCAATAGTTGCTACGATTGAATTCGGTCATGGTGTGAATTCGGCCATAAAGTCTGCCAATATCTGGGCTTTAACGGCCGTTCGAGATGGATATCTGATGTCGAAGTTTTCCAATTTGATGACACATCGAGATATCCTCCCTGATAGGTCGGCCCTTCTAAGGATGGCTTTAAAGGGGTATTCGATGAGGACAATGATCAGATGCCCTTAAAAGTAGGAGGCAAGCTTCCTTAACACTACAATCAAGGCCAAGGAAAGTTTTTCAAGCGGTAGGTATCTTGTTTCGGCACCAAACAAAGTCTTGCTGGCGTAGTACACGGGGCTGTCCCCAGATTCGGTATGTCGAACCAGCATCGAACTGATTGCATGAGGGGAGACAGCTAGATACAGGTACAGATTTTCACCGCCGACGGGCTTAGTTAAGAGAGGTGTCGAGGTAAGGTACTCTTTGAGCCGAATGAGGGCTTCGTCGCACTTCTCATCCTAAAGGAAGTGACGATGGCCGTTCTTTTTCAAGCATTCAAAGAATGGTTGACATTTATCAAATGACCAGCTGATGAAGTAGTTGAGAGTGACTGTCATACTAGTAAGCTTCTGCACTTCCTTAACGGTGGTAGGCAAGGTGAGCTGTTGGATGGCCTAGATTTGGTTTGGGTCGGCCTCGATTCCTCTTCGTGTCACCAGATAGTCGAGAAATTTCCTAGAGCCGACACTAAAGGCGCACCTCGATGCATTTAACCTCAGCTTGTATTCTTTGAGAATATCGAATACCTCTCGCAGATCCCTCAAGTGGTGTTCTGCCTTGGTGCTTTTGACCACCATGTTGGCGATATAGGCTTCGACCGTTTTGCCGATCTATGTTTGGAAAATCCAGGTTACCATCTGTTGGTATGTCGCCCCTGTGTTCTTCAGGCCGAAGGGCATCACCCTATAACAGTAAAGCCCCATTGGTGTAATAAACGCTATTTTGTCTTCGTCTGGGCCGAACATAGCGATTCAGTGGTAGCCCCTGTAGGCATTCATAAAGCTCATGTGCTCATGCTTGGCCGTGGCATCCACCAACGGGCCGATCCTCAACATAGGGAAGCTGTCCTTTGGGCAGACATCGTTTAGATTAGTATAGTCAACACAAACTCTCCATGTGTCATTCTTCGTTTTAACCACCACCGTGTTCGCTAACCAGCTGGGGTACTGCACCTCTCTGATGGCGGCTACTTCTAATAACTTATCAACTTCTTTGACCACTGCATCCGTATGGGTTACAGCTGATCGGTGGGCTTTCTGAACTACTGGCCGACAAGTCAGATCGACCTTTAATTCATGATAGATGAACTTGGGATCGACTCTCTGTATTTCACATGGTGTCCATGCGAAAACAGATATATTACCGATTAGAAACTTCACTATTTCCTCCCTTCCGCGTTCGCTCAGGGACGAGTTGACAAGGAAGTAGCGTTCTAGGTCTTCATTGATCGGAACGATGATCAACTCATCCACCACCTTGTCGGCCTTTGGTATGCCGACATCTTCCAACGCTGGCAGGTCGGTAACTTCAACCCAGTTGACTTGCTTTGGGGTAGACTTACTCTTCACTACAGCAATGTAGCACTCCTTGGTCGACACTTCGTTGCCGTAGATGCTTTCCACTCTATTTGGCCCTACGAACCGAAGCACTTGATGATAAGTGGAAGCCACTGCTTCCAACTTATGTACCCATTTTCAGCCGACAATGGCGTTGTACAGCGATGAGACGTCCACAACAATGAATTTCTTCGACAATATTACCGATCACGCCACCATAGGGACGATAAACTTGCCGAGCAGCTAGACCGGGGCTCCATTGAAACCACCAACGACGCTTCTGTTGGTTGAAGATCAGTTTCTTTGTACCCCATATTTGTGAACAGGTCGTAATACATAATCTCGGCTGAGCTGTCGAGATCCACTAGGATCCTCTTCACGAACCAAGTGTCAATTTCTAATTTGACGACCAAGGCGTTGTTATGTGGGTGTCGTACTTGCTCTAAATCTCTGCCCGTGAAGGAGATGATCCCCTCTAGCTCTCTTCGGCGCTTCCCAGGGGCTGGTTCTACACTCATGACTTCTTGTCCTGCAATAACTTGTAGTGTTACCTTAAGCCTTTCTTCTTTCTCCGGATCCATCATGTCGTGAATGATATTAATGGTTCGTGCTTCTTCGAAGCCCGTTGTCCGTACACCATCCTCTCGGCACGCCGGCTTGTGTCCTTTTCTCGTCAATCCATTCTTTCAGGCGTCACTCGACCACCATTTCCTCTAGAAATGTCTTGAAATGCCGATAATTCGCCATCATGCCCTCGGTCCCTATGATAGGAGTATCGTAGCCTCTGATTTCTTGACTTCGGCTCCCCCATAAGCTTGTTCAGCCACTTGAAGAAGGGCTTGTGCTCAATGTTTTGAACAAGTTGGTACAACGGGATTGTGAACACGGTCCGTTCGGCCACGTACTCAAATGGGCGAATTTCTTTCTTTGCGCCTATCTGTATGACATTAGTTTCCCTTCGGCGTTCCTTATTGGGATCATTCCTACTTGCCCCACTTTGTTCAGCCTTAGTATGCTCTTCCCTTGTTTCTTCCAGTTTGGCATATTTTTCGATCCGATTTATCAACTCGTCTATGTGCATAGGTGGGATTAGAAACAAGTCCTCAAAGATCCTGCTTTTTGGGTCAAGGTCGAGCTTGAAGGAAGTAACGGCGAGCTTTAGGTCACAATCCTCAATTTTGTTGTATGGTTCCCAGTACTGACCTACATACTCCTAAAGTGGTTCAAATTTTGATTTGCGTAGCCCGAGCAGGGCTTCCACCTCCTTCTTCACCTTATTACTCATAATGAACCGCGTAGAGAATGCCAGACAGAGATCCTTCTAGTTGCCAATCGACCCTTTAGGGAGTCGATCAAACCAATGGAGGTCGAGCTCGCCCAGGCTGGATGGAAAGAGTTTGCACATGAGTGCGTCATTAGTAGAGTACAGTGACACCATCTATCTATAATGAACCAGATGAGTATATGAGTCGGTCTTCGACTCGTACTTGTTGAATTTGGGGTGGTGGAACTCAGCCGGTGGCCTGATCGACTCAATCTGTCACGTGAATGGGGTCGTAATGAGATGATCGTGTGCAACTTCCGACCGAGATTGAGCCGAAGCCTCAGGCCGTGCCGCCGACCGAACGTCTTGGCCCCGCGCCTGTTTCTAGCCAACTTATTTCGCAGGTCCTCTCGGTACAGCTTCTCGGTTCAGCTTGCAGCCTGTGGGTCTCCTGCGGGCCAACTGTCTGCCTCCTGGTCACCCAACCTGTCGAACGTTGAGGTCCTAGCGTCGTCCTTCCATTTGCGATGTTGCCGTTCGAGCGACGGGGTTCGCGCTCGGCGCGGCCTTTTCCCACTGTCACGGCAACTGGTCAATACTTTAGATTCTAACCTTCCTAACCCATGTTCGCATTCAGAATGCTCTCCACGAGGTGGAGTAAAGGTTCTGGTGTAGTCTTTCCCCTGTGTTCGGCTCATTACCAAAACTTAATTTCTACCTGCGTCTACCTTTAGCTGGATGAGTTCCAAGGGCAAACTGGTTAGGGCCTCGTCCCTTTTCTCCAGATCTCATTCCAACCACTTGATGTACTCTCGTGTGTTCAGTTTATGAGGAGCCGCAAGAGGTTCCTCTGATCGGACATCGTCAACGGGAAAAGGGCCATTGTCTTTGGAAACTAGGGCGTCAATTGTGGGGGTATGAATATTCTCCAATCTGAACCGCTCCAAGATCCTATACAGTGAACAGTCAATCAGCATCAATCGGGCTGTTTCCAACCTGATGTCACTCCGATGCTAAAGTCAGAAAGCTTGAGAGATCAAAGCACAATAGTAATTGCACAATGAATGATAGCGTACCTGATTAATGGCCTATGATCTCTTACTTATAAGCCATCAAGTGTCCACATTTGGTAATACAATCTTAGAAAATCTTTTCTTATTTACTAATATCAAATCGCAATCTTTCCAACATAGTGCATTCTCAAACTTGGCTATTGTCATACTTGCATCTTCCTATTTGAGACCTGCCACTATTCCAATGGTTCCCCCTGCCTCAACCGATGTCCAGGCATTTGGTCGGCCTTCAACAAAGCCCATATTCCCCTCGTAATAAGCCCATTTGGCTCACTTTGGCCAAAGCCTAATGGTGCCAAAGTCGAACCCATTGTCATCATACTGACCTATCTAGAGGAGATCCCGTTTCACAATGCATCGGCCCAAGCCCCACGCTGCAGACACGGCCCATGATTCTCCACCCAGTCTAACTCATTTATCAAAGATAGTTTGGCCCTATATTCCAGCCTCCACATCTTACAAAGGCCTCTTTTATTTTGTTGACCACATAGTATTTTCGCTTTTTGACATCAATATTGGAGGAGGCTTTTTTTTTAGCTCATGGACAATATAACTCTCTTTTTTTGGCTAGGGAAAAGAAATTATGAAACAAAAATCAGTGCATCAATAGGGCTTTGCTCATGCCTAAGTTTTGGGTTCGAAATATTTTTAGTGCTATCAACTCTTATGAGATCAGTTCAGACTTGAAATTCTCGCAAGTGGACAGTAAAATTGGTCCTCTAAAGATTAGTCGAGGTGCGCGTAAACTGACCAGAATACTTTAATTTATAAAGAAAAAAAAAGAAAAAGAAAAACATCATAGCTATAGGTAATTCATTTCAATTATGTTGACATTCAAGTCTAAAATAAATCATGTACTAATCGAACAATTCGTAATCCCCCATCAATGGGTTGTTAACAAATCCTCTTATTTCTAGTCTTCCAAATATGACAGCATATATAAAAACATACCTCTTTGGCAACCATCTCAATTGCCTAGTACGTGGTTGGACCATTCATACCACAAGTCAAACGCAATGTGACAACTACCGTAATAAACATTTTTTTGGGACTTAGAGCTACAGGAATGTGGTGACTTTTACATGTGAAAGGGCCAAATGTAGCAGCAGAAAATTAAGAAAATTAATGGGGTTGGTTAAAACTGGGGTTTGTGGCAACTGGGGAAGTTTTATATATGATATTTTCTCTAAGCTATCTGGTTTTGTTTCTAATTAAATGTGAACATAATCTTAATTATCCAACAAGAAACGTTTTAGTCTTCGAACGTGTCAACAAGAACGAGGGAGTAATTATTATTCAGTGATATTAGGCACTATCGTATGTGTCAACAATCTCCTCTCAACTTATTCGTGTGAGAGCTATATATAATTTATTATTGAGCCCCACGTGAATATGCCTCAAGTCTTAAAACATCATACATTAGTGCTCGGTTCATACACTTATTCATTATTCTCACATGAATGTGTGGTGTTAAAAAGTTTTTAGACACCGTCACATAATATCTAAGAGCACGAAATAATTTTTCTATCGTATACGTGTGTCCAACGGATATGTCACTTTCTTCTAAAGAGACCGAGTCC
>JABCMJ010027774.1:0-12441 GCA_014822125.1 Arbutus unedo | reverse complement strand
TCTTTTACTATTCTTTTAATTAAATTTTGCGGGTTCTTACAGAGCACGATCATCTAGCCCTGCTCAAAGTTCGATCAGGATCAAACTGCAAAGTGTGTTAAAGACATGATCAATGCAATATTTACCTTTTGTTTGTTTGAAAGCCGGTTGGAGTTGGATGAACTTGAGAAAAATGTGAAATAGATTTCTTGAAGAAGATGTGAAATGGAGGAGCTTTGTTGTCGGATTTAGATGGAGTAGGAAACAAAGAGAGAGTGGAAGAAGGTGAAGAATGGAGAATGACTTGGAAGAGTGGGAAGTTTTAAGTTTTTATGAGAAATGAAAGTACGTGCATGGTTATAAGGGGGAGAGAGATATATCTTGTAAATATAGAGAGAGAGAATCCTAATATGGGGGGGGAGAGAGAGAGAGAGAGAGAGAGAGAGAGAGAGGGTGGTTTGGCCAAAAATAAGGAAGGGGGGAGAAGAAGCTGAAGAAAATAAAAGTAAAGTACGTAGGTCTTATCACCTTGGCATGGAGTTGTCTTGTCAAACTTTTTACACCTCAATTTTCTTTCAAACTCTTAGATGACGGTGGCTTTGAGATGGTCAAAGGCTGATTGTTATGTCATATATATATATATAAGAGAGGGGCTTTGTCCTTTAGCACTTATTGGTCTTCGGCCCACAGAAGTCCAAAAATGTCCCATTGAGCTTGAAAACTCTAGAATATGTCAAATTCAACACTGAAGGTACCAAAATGATTTTCATCATGTCCTGAGAATATGTTTTGTGATCCCATGTCCTAAATAATTATTAGATAAAAACATGACGCAATTTTGGGTTGTGGTACTTCAAAATTCCGTATCTTAATTTCTTTGCTCGTTTTTTGTTTCACTAAAGAATGAGCAAAGAAGGGAAGCTGTTGATACCATATTCTTTTCAACTGCTTGAAATTCTTCAAAGTATGATGTTCAAAAGGGCTTGAAAAGAGCCGAACACGTAAAATGATTATTGTTCCCCTAGAAGGACTGAGCGTGTAGAGAGTAGTCTAGAAGTCAAGGTTTTTTACCAAAAGCATGCTCAGACATTGGAAGGACCCATTAGCATGATCTGAGAGTCAATTAGGCAACCTCAATAGGTTCAATGAAGTCTGGGACCAAATGACTATTTTGTCACTGGAACACCAATTCAGCAGTACGAGCATCGTGACATTGTTCTCGAAAATCCATCAGGCCATTCAGGAAGAACCTAAGGGCAAATGCATGATTTTGCCCTTTTAATCGAACAAGGATCAAAAGAAGCTTCTAATCAAGCTAGGACAACTTCATCGCCTCAATTTTCATGAAGAAGCTCAATACAATACCATTGAAATGCCTTGGAGGTCAATTGAATGTCCCAAAAAATAAGTCTTAAGAAGTTCGGCAAGTCGGAATGCAAAAATACCATTTTGCCCTTGCATAGACCAACATACAGGAGAACTATTTATGGGACAATTTCATCACGTCATACAAACATCACACCATTGGTCAATACGATGGTACAAGTCCATTGATAGTGACTGGGATGAGATTGGGCAATGACGGCCTTTTTGGTTGTTCAAAATAAGGTCTTGGAAGCACAATTTATGAGATAATGTGTCCAAAGTTCGAGGATCACATATTATTGATCAGCAAATTGATACAAGTTCATTGGTTATATCTGAGAGCCGATCTGAGGTTGGTTGAAATTTTTAGTAGCATCCAATGACGTAATGGTAGTTATCCAATAGCTTAATCTTCGTTTGAAGTTCCAGGGTCAAAAAATAGCATTTTGGGTTGATTTCAAGGTATAATGGCATTGTGATAAATAAGAGGATGATCCTACACTGACATCAGCACGTGTGGGGCATGAAAGCCAACCGCATGAGGTTGGGGAGCTGCGTGCGGCTCATGGGATGGATGCAGCAGTTGGGACACATGGCTGGTATCGGTCGATGTGGCAGGTCCACTTGAGATTTTCTGGTGAGGTGGCATGGATCTATTGGTTTGGTGCATTGGCATGACATGTCATGGAATGACATGGCGATTTCCGTTTGGTCTATAAATAGATGGCCTTCCCCACTTGTTTAAGGATCTATGAATTTCACCCTAATTCTCTTGAGGCTGTCTTAGTCATTTGTTAAACGCAAAGCGCTCTTACTTTCGCCGAAAAAAACCAACCCATAGTAAATCCCAAGGGCTAAGTTTCTCTTTCAATCTTTAGAATTTCCATAGAACCCCTCTCCTTCTCATCTCAAAATCCCCATGGTAAATCTAAAGACCTAAATTTGTCCTCCGATCTCCAAAATTTCTAGTTTGATCATTTTCTGACTCAATAGTCTCGAAGCGTTTGGAATCGGGAAATAAATTAGGGTTAGGATTTAGTTAGAATTTCAAGAAAAAGTAAGAAGAAACCTTACCCGACCTATCACAGATTAAGTAATGTTAAAAAGATCTGGACGTATTTTCGTATTAGCATAGCTCTGGATAAAAAGGATTCAACATCCATTGTTATGTTCGGTAATGGTTTTACCTAGTCATTCATTTGTTTTTCTCATTTCTGGTTATGGTTTTACATCTGTTATTTTCCATTTCATTTCAGTGTAGACAACGCTCGGGAAAGCCGGCGTCCACATCTCTTGTCTGCATATCTAGATTTTCTAGTCTATTCCTAGAGATTTTTAGTTCGCATTTCTAAAATGCTTAGGCGTCGTCCTTCCTAAGCCGAAATTGTGAAAAGTCAAAGTTGGCTTAATGTTGGTATACTTTTCATAATTGTGATCAAATTGAGAGTTCTATTTCGAGGACTACAGAACGAGATTGGAATATCGCACGATTTTACTCCTCTAGCACCTACCAAGCACGTTGTTAGTTTTTGTTATGTGGATGTCGATGGGGGAAATATTCACATTACCAGCATATCACTACCTGTCGAAACTAACTTATATCACTTTGCCTTATACTCGCTTTTTCATTTTTCGTTACTTTTATCATTTTGTGTTCCATCCCCTTTCCCATTTGCCGTAATTTGCTTTATTGATTCTCGTTTCTCTCATTTTGCTCTTTCGGTCTACATAAAATCAATAATAAAAAGTATGTTACTTCATTGCTAAGTGATATGAATAGTGATCGTTAGCTCACATCGACACATTGTCCATGTCACCTTGCTAAAATTTTGTAATATTATAATTCTATAAACACTATCGAATTGAGTAATCGGTGTTTTAGAATGAAAAAGTGAAAATGATGATATTTTACACCATATTAATCTTCAAATTCATGGAACGTTGGTGATTTAAGTAATCAGCAGAAAAGGAATAAAAATGTGACGCTAGCTGATTTGACCAAGTTGGGACGACGTATACATTTTCAGAAAGGTTAATAGGGTAATTCAACTATAAAATAAACCAGGCCTTTGTTAAACATGAATTTTTCTATGTCGGGGAATCAAGTATTTGACATTTTAGGAATAGGCATGATATGCAAACAATCTAGTTTACATGTCGTGTTTCTGTCAAAATTTAACAAAGGCTTAGTTCAACATTTTGTCATCGAGAGAAAAATTGTGCAAGCCGAGATCATGCCCTTGCACCCATTTCACATTTTATCTTGTTATATACTCATTCACTCGATGTTTTTTTTTTTTTTGGCCAAGGATAGTAAAAAAATTAATCTTGAAAAATTAAGTATCAAAGTAGTGAAGTTGGGTGTCTAACACCTTCCCAACTTGTAACAGTAAATCCTCAAACCCTTCTCTGTTTTTGAGACTAGAACTTTAAAATGAGTCATTTTATAAAACAAAATCAAATTTTTGAGTTCAATCAAAATATTTTTCTAAAGGCATCTTCTTCAAAAATGGCTTTAGAGGGTGGCGTGTCATACCCAAACTCAATGTCAAGTGGCGACTCTGATTTTTAAGCAATCTCAACTATTAAATACTTTTTTACACTCTGTCGTGTTTCAAGTCAAGAAATTATTTTGCCCCTCTTCACAATTCTTTTCCGCGAAGGGGGCCAAGAAAGTTTCGGGTGCAACATTCCTTATTATCACATTGTTATTCGATTATGATGAAAGACTTGGGAATTATAGATAATGGGTTGATTTGGATTTAGGATCCCTGATACACGATCGAATGTTAGTACATGAGAGTATAACTTGATAAGAGTTAGACATTATGAATTATCGATCTGTTGAGACATGAACGTTCTGGTTAAATCCTTGATGATATTAATGTGGCAATTTATCACGTATTACGAGCAACGCTCGTAATGACCAAGTTTGGACTATTTAAGCTGGTATAACATTATGATTGTACTATTGTCATTAGCCGAGTTGCGTCTTTAACCAAGTTATGTCTTTAGTCATATCATGCACTAAGCCAAGTTATGTCCTTAGCCGAGTTATGTTTGTAAGTGGCGTTGTGTCCCTTTTAATAAAATCTGGTCATGACAAAAGTTTAAACTATACTTTGGCGATGGACACGATGTATGAAAAATAATGATTGAAAACATGATGTACAAGAACCAATAGTTAAAAATGTTAGTGGTTGGAAGCATGACCAGCATAGTGGCCGAGATCATATGCAAATGGGAAGATCATTTATTTAATAGAATCATCATGACATATAGTGTGCGAACTATTTATGTTGTGGGTGCCCTAGTCATGGATATGATGGGTTCTAACATGCCCCTTTATTTGATAACGTATGCACACTCCTTGATGCTTTATGATGTAGCAATTGCATGGTTGCTGAGTAACGTTGTTCGCACTCATTGGGCTCTAAAATGGTTTGGATTCAACTGTGGTAATTAGCGCATTTGAACCAAATGACTTAAAGGGTTATGATTTTGACTTGAAAAATTCACTTGGACTCATGATAGTACAATATGGCTTTATTATTGACATCTTTTAGTTATCGCAATTATGTGTTACTGTTTTCTAATATGTATGTGCATCATTCATTTTATCATATACACAAATTGGGACATAAGGGTAGGATTCTTTTACCGATCTTTATTGCTCATAGAGCTACATTCTGCCATGGCATTTCACGCTAGGTACTGAAGATGGACTTCAGGACACGAGCTATCCGATCAACGTCAACACCATCGATGAAGACTTCATTAAATCCTAGTTTACATAGTACTAGTTGTTCTGTAAACCCTTTCTGAAAGAAATTTTGAAATGTAATTTCCTTTTTGTCAAGAATCTAGTTCCGTAATAAATATTTTGTAATCCAAATCTTGTATTTTCTTTGTTTTTAGTGAAATGATTAACACGTGAATTTTAGAAATTCTTTTATTAAAGTCTACAGAAATTGGGCGTTATATTACAAAAATCATACCTAGTGAATACCATGCCATGACTAAGATTTGTTTCACACCAAAATACACTTTCAAGAATACAGTTTCGAGCTCATGGTAGTTGAAAGTTAAAAGTTGCGTTCGAGGATGTAGAGATGAATATACAAAATTGGTTCAGATTCGTGGATCCAAATGAATCACTTAGTACTACTGTACAAATCTAAACAATGTGCAATTGTTCATGTTTAAAAAATTGAACAAATCTGTTTTGTTTAGCTATGAAGTTCTAAATTAAAAGTTTGACTAGCTTCTTTCCTTTCTAAAGCAAGACTTTTTCCCACCAAAAGATAATGATATAACTCTCTAGTATTTGGAGATGTTAATCAAATATATTTCTAAAACACATATAAACATACGTCATTAAAAGAGCATGGAAGCTTATATTACAATCATATTGAAGTTTGAGCAAAGTTTTCAAAATGAAGTTACATTTTTAAAAATACAAATTTAAAGTTACTACAATTTAGTGGGGCTATCTATGGTTAAGTGAACCATGGTTCAACAAGGTCTCTGTTGACGGCATTGATTTTGACCAGATTAGTCAAGTATTCGATTTCATCTTTGACACCTGGCATTAAATACCAGAGGCATCAATAGAACCATAAGCGATAAAGCAAGAGTATAAAATCCTACTAGTTACCCATTAGATTGATAACAAGTCTAACTAATATCTATTTACATGAAAACTAAAAAAAGGCAAGCCCAGAAGTAAAAGGCAAGAAGTAATTAATAACAAGTCACATCAATCATTCAATTATTCTCTCAATACTTTTTCCCTAATACTTCTGTACACTATAGTCCCGATCACTATGGTTTCAATAGCTAAATTCCCATTCGCTATGTTTTCGACTGCTATGTCCCTGTTCACCGTGTCCGAACACCAGACGACTACTATACCGCCTACTACTATGACTCCAAACTAAGTGAATAATGGACATGGCATGACTCAAGACACGGATCAAGACATAGTTTGACTCAAGTCATAGCATGGCTCAAGGCAACCTATCCCTCTAATTTCTTGTTCTATTCCCAAATCACTCTCCATATACCCATTCATTATCTAATTCATGAACATTCACACAGCAAAAGAATCATCCCCTATTGCAACGTTTCATGCATCGTTCTTGGTGTACAAGTTGCACGTAGGTCCTGCGTGTTTCAAGTTGTAGCAATTAGTGAGTAGGTCTACCAAATGAAAACTTAAGAAAGTACGTGACATATCGGGTTCCGAGACTACAACAACTAATAAAGGCATTTGTGTTCCAAAATTTTAGTTTACATTAGCGTACAAACAATATATTAAATCAACTCCAACTATTCTAGAATTTAACAAGGACGTAGCCTAACATGTTAAGAACACTTTTTGTGAAAGTATTGAGGCCCAGAAAGGTCTTACATTAGAAAAAATTGGATTGTAACATTCTATGTCCCAAATCAACACATTTTACGATGATCCCATTTTATAGAGTTTAAAGCAACAAATCGGTTAGTAAGGGGAACACAAGTGAACACGTTAATCTATTCATACAATTTTTAGGGTCATTTTGATATTTGCAGCATTATAGGGGTGATTTCAAACTTTTTTTGAAGTTTTGCCCCAAGACAGGTCAACCGTCGGAGGTTGATAGTTCAATGGCTGATAGGTCAACCATCCAAAGTTAACAAGTTAACGGCCTATGACTCTAGTCAAGAATAGTTTGTCTTCTTCAATTGTTATAGGTCCAGTAAGGTTCCATACATCAAAATATAGGCTAAGGATAAGAAGTTATACCTTGTGTGTTAAATTTTGAAGCCTAAACAGAAGGTTTGGGTGGAGGTATACGTTCTTCTCTCTTTTTTTTCTTCTTCCTTATCTATCTCTCTCTATTAGCAACAATGGTAGACTACACAATGGGGGGTCTATATACATGTAGGAAAGGAAGTTGTAGTTGGCGAAAGGGTGCGCGTGGGGAAAGTAGTGCTACGTTGGGGGAGGCACAAAGGCTGAGGCAAAATCAGAGACTTTGGGGACTGGGCAGACTTAGGGGGGAAGGATACTATGTTAGATACATGTATCTATATGTGTTGTAGTCAATATAGGTTGTAAGATATATACACACACACGTTTGATTGTCGCTTCGTATAACAAGGATCTACAAGAGAAATTAGGACACCGATGTTGTGTCAGACAACACTCCTCTGATGCCTAAGTCGGAGACCGATATTTAAGAAAGATAAAAGATTGCAACTTTAAGGATAATGATAAGTTGTACCTATTCTGTTGAATTAGGACGTGCCTTTATACCTTCCCAGCTCTTTAAGTCCTACTCGAGGTCTACTTCCGTCAAATTGTTATCAGGTCACTATTCTTGGCCGCTTGGGAGTCTTGGGATCCCTATCCTCTTGTATATATGGGTTTAATCTCTTCTGATACATGAGCGAGGTGGTACATTCCTAATACCAGTGCTTTGCTAAATACTAGTGCCCCTTCCACTTTAGGACTCCCTTGGATAAGGAAGGGCCCTTGTTGATCACACAATAAGTCATATATATATATATATATATATATATATATAGCTCAATACATTCTTATTAGGCATGCATGTGCAATTTATTCTGTTGTGTTATCTAATATTGCACGTGCGGTACTTCTTTTCTCTTTGTAGGTTTTTACATGATAATGGAACACTCAAGAGTCTTAGTTGATGCTTGATGTTTTCTTGAGGTTTTGAAGGCTTGGTAGAATGATTTGATGCCGAATGAGAGGATGCCAAAGGTCCAAGGGTTGAATGAGGTTCGAGCAATTATGGATTTTTAAACTAGACATGGTCATTATGATTTTTTGCTGATGTCATTTGGAGTGACCAATACACCAATCACATTTATGGATTTGATGAATTGGGTTTTTAAGAAGTATTTAGATGAATTTGATATTGTGTTCATTGACAATATTGTCATCTATTCAAGGAGTGAGGAGCAACATGTTGAACATTTGCAAACAGTACTACAAACACTAAAGGACCATATGCTATATGCTAAATTTAAGGAGTGCAAATTTTGGTTGAGATGTGTAACATTCTTGGGACACGTTATTAATGAGAAAGGCATTATGGTGGATCATCAAAAGTTAGAGGTTGTTGTAAATTGGTCAAGGCTGACAACGATGGTTGACGTTCAAACTTTTCTAGGACTTGTTGGATATTATCGAAGATTTGTATAAAATTTTCTAAGATAGCAGTACCCTTAACAGAACTAACACGGAAATGGGAAGCATTTACGTGGACGAATAGGCGATAAGAATGTTTCCAGGAATTGAAGGAGAGACTTACCACGACACCGATTCTTACATTATTGCAGGGCACGAAAGGATTTCATGTGTCTAGTGATGCATTGCATCAGGGTCTCGACTGTGTTTTGATGCAACATGGAAAAGTCATTGTATACTCACTGCGTCAACTCAAGCCTCATGAGAAGAACTATCTAACGCACGATCTAGACTAGTACCTTGGTATTTGCTTTGAAGTCTTGGCAGCATACATGTACGGAGTTACGTGTGACATATCAACTGACCATCAGAGTTTAAAGCATATTCATACCCAGAAGGATTTAAACTTGAGGCAAGGTCGGTGGTTGGAATTAATGAAGGACTATGATATTAATATTTAGTATCACCTAGGTAAAGCTAATGTAGTAGCAGATGTAGCTAGTCGTATGACGATGGAAAAGTTGAATTGGGTGTTCACAGATCGATAGTGGTCAGATGAGGAACAAGGAGGAATTTGCACCATTATTATTGTTGAACCTATAGTTATGGAAGAGATTAATGAGAAATAGCTGAGGGATCCTAAGTTTAAAAAAATTTATGAGCGAACATTGGGTAATGTAGATTCTGAGTTTGTTATGACAAACGAAATACTCAAGTTTCGGAACCAAGTGTGTATACCTAAGGATGATGAACTTAGACGAAGGATAATGGATGAAGGGTGACCGGGTAGCAAAAGTGCATTGTTAGGGCGCCGGCCTAAGTTAAGGTATAATATTTATAAAATAGGACTTCCTTCAAATATTTAAATGAAGTATAGCGGAGAGTCCGGAATATCGATCATCAGGGAAAAGTAGTTAGGTTAAAAGATTTAGCAAATTTAATTTTTTTTCAACGGACGTCAACCTCAAAGTTTGTTTGGTAATGATTAACAACTATATTAACTAAGTGAGGAAATAAAACAATATTAAAAAAACAAGCTTAGTCTTCGGAATCCATTTAACATCAACCTCACTTTAGATAATATCTCCTCTTATAACTCAACCTAGATTCCGGCTAGTGTTTGTAGATCGGAAAATACTTGATGAAAAATCAGTCTTTTAGCTCAAAAGATGTGTTCCCAAATCTATTCGAGTTCAAGAAAATGTAATCCAAAATAGGGAGGACATAGGCTTAAGTATTAGATATACCAAAAATATGACAATAACTAATCAAAAGTTTAACTCTACCTTTTTGTTTCTAGAACTGAGAACTTGAATATATTTAGGAACAAACTTGTGAAATGGTTAGGAGATATTGAATAGGAGTGAGTTCTAGTTAAACTTAATCCTAAGACCTAGCTTATGAAAGTTTAGCTACTCATGCTTGTGAAAGAGATGATGAACATGAAGAGAATAGGAAGGATAATGCTAAAGATAATAACAAGGATAAACTTACCAACTAACACTAGAAATCTGCAAAAATATAACACACAATGTTAATAGCTAAGGTTCCGGCAACTTGCCAGAGAACTAAAGTAATGGAATGAATACAAATGAACTAACCCTTGGATTAACTTACTTCTCAATGAGATAGTGTCTTACACTTGGTGAAGAAAAATTACTCAGGAAATGGAGAGCTTCAAAAACTAGAGAGAGAAGCTCTCAAGAACTAAAAAAAACTAAGTGAAAGTGTTGTGTAGTGTCTAAGTGTGAGATCCATGTTTTTCTCCCATACACATGCAAAAACATAAGTCAAATGGGACACAAAATAAGCTTAATAAGTCCCCTTACACTCTCTTACAATTCAAAACACATGGAAAAAGACATTCCAAAAGGTGATAATGAGCAAAACGCCAAAAATTAGCATTTATTACGCGTCAGGCACTCTTTACCGATAGAGAGTGCTGCTCTACCTATAGAGAAATATCCTGATTAAAAGTGGAACCTTTCTCTATCATAGGACTGATTCTCTACCGGTAGAGAAGCCTTCTGATTTCTTGAAATTCATTCCTCTACTGATAGGACTGATCCTCTACCGATAGAGACTTTTGGCTTGACTTGTCTACCGATAGAGATTGATCCTCTACCGGTAGAACCTCTTTGAATGGCCAAATTTTCTTCTTCTCTACCGATAGAACTTGATTCTCTACCGGTAAAGAAGTCTTCTGACTTCTTTTGCCTGACTTTTTCAAATTTTCCTTTCGGCTTCTCTTCTCTCACTCTCTGGGCTTAGATCTTAAACGATGTCGTAATTGGTCCCGGGTTTTTGGTTTGTACTTGAGCCTTCTAACATGTATTTAGCGCTTGAAAACCTGTAAGAGAGTATTGACATCTACGCGTGCAGTATTAAATAGAACGATGATTTTTCATACGCCTTGATGCTAAAGTGGATGTATTGAGCTATATTAATCTGTAATTTAGTGCACTCAACACACCCCCCAAGTTAAAGGTTGCTAGTCCCTAACAACGCATCAGACCAAAAACTGAAGAAAGAAAAGAAATTTTTCATAAAAATGCGATTCTACCCTATGCTTGATTCGTAGTTCGATCCGTGGAGAAGGTACAATTCAGAACCATGAGTTACCATCCATTCACACGCAACTTGCATGAACCATAACGAACACGTGATCATGGCATATAGATAAGTACTATTACCCAAAGCGAGCCTCGATTCCAATCCGCTCAGTTTGCCCTCACAATAACGTTTACGCTCTGTGAGATGAAATTGCATCCCTACTTTCTCAAATATGCAAACCGGAGATGTGGCTATGCATTGAATGAATAAGCGCAGTCACAAAGAAGGTACATTGCGGGCAATCATGGAACATATGTTTGCAAAAAGGAAATGTGAATGCTCAACCATGTAACTTCGCAATCCTGCATCAACATAGAATTTCAAGCGTAACAAGAATCCATTAGGACTTAATAGTTTATAATATTTGTGGGTTCATCAATCAAGATGAGTTACACAAAATTGGTGCTGGCTAATCTGTGATTAGGTCAACTATCTAATGCCGGCATACTAACAACCCTTCATGCACCTAGTGCACATTACATAGATAACCAAGATAAAAAGACTCAAACTGACTCGACTCAATCTTACTCCTGGCTTGTGTCCACTCTGCTCTCTACTTGCTCTCTTCCTCAATGTCATCCCCCTTAGTTTCCTCCTCAGTGTCTTCACTAACCTCCTCCTTAGTTTCACTCTCTTCCTCCTCCAGCTCATCCTCAGAAACATATGGGCGTCCTATATGTGCAGCCACATGGTCCGTGGTGAACTTTTGCCTCCTCAAGATCTGACTCTAAGTCTTTAGGATCTCCATCTGTGTCCTTTTGATTTTTGACTGACAACAGAAGATTTTTTTCATCATTTTTCACATTTTTCCCTTGAAGGATTTCTTATTAGGTTTTTCCACAGGAGGGGCAGCAGGCGGTGCAGCGAAACGTGCGAAGGCTTGTCCTCATATTTGCAAGGATGGTAGTCGTTTGTACGGTGTAGGAGACTTAGAGTGGGCATTGCTTTTGCTCGCGGTTATGCCAGAAATGGGGCTCAATCCCTCTGTCATCACATCACTTGTGATTTCTGAAACTCCAGCTCGGAGACATAGTTGGGTTATCATTACAGGGTAGGAAAAATTTGCCCGAAGCATTGTTCCCATACAGAACTCAACCAATTGTTTGAACACAAACTGCCCTATGTCTATAACGTAGTTTCTCAACCCCTCGGGGGTAGAGATTGAAGTGTTAAATCTTGTTCATTAGGTGGTATTCCTCCTTAAGGCTTCCCAAGGGGAATAGCCTTGCAAATTCACTTGGGTTTATAAACATCTCATCCGCGTAAAATCGTGGGTCATACAC
>JABCMJ010027762.1:0-13840 GCA_014822125.1 Arbutus unedo | reverse complement strand
AATCCATTTCATTAGCGAATGAATGTAATTTAGTATATTTTTTCATCTATGGGTCTTCTTCCTACATACTATGTGTCTTTTGGTGCTTGTTCCTATTAGAATGGATGTTGTCATGACCTTGGAGAGAGGAAGAGAGAAAGGGGGAGGGGTTTTGGAAATGGTTTGTTAGTAGTACCTAATGACTAACAAATATATTTGACCTCCGATATTAAGGGAATAGAAAATTAACTACTATTTAGATCACTTAGTTAATATGAAAACTGTTTATTATTCAAAAAAAATTTCCCCCGTGAAATCGTGTTCATCAAAAGTAAAAAACATCTTTTGTAAAGGTCATTTTTCGTATCTAATACGTGTCGCAATCACTCCACAACTAACTTTCTTTAAATTCAAATTCCGTTGTTTAACTTTGTTTTATTAGGAGGATGAGAAGACTAAACAGAAAACAATTAAGAAGAAAAGAAGAGCAAGAGGCAATCAGTGTTTTAAACACTTTCATTCATGCTGCGTTGGGTGTATTTCGCCTTTACCTATTCATTCTATCCACGGCACAGTATCCCAGTCCAGAGTGTGCCCAGAATCCAAACTTCTACCAAACCCAAGTCAATGTCATCAATAGGCTCGTAAATGGTAATGAGGTTGATTGCTACGAGCAGCTAAGAGTAAATAGGCATACGTTTTTTACATTGTGTTGTTTAGTTAAAAGGACTAGGTTAAGGGACTCGCGGTTCGTATGCCTTGAGGAGAGGGTAGCTATTTTTTTGTGGATCTTCGCGCACCATACGAAGCAAAGGCGTACCAAACATCAGTTCTGGAGATCGACTGAAACAATAAGTAGGCATTTTAATCCACACTCCAAGCTGTGTTGTGCCTTCATAAAATGCTCCTTGTAACTCCCGAGCCTGCACCTGCGAACTACCATAACAATAGATGGAGTTGGTTTCAGGTACACTTGCTTTGTAAATGATTTGAGTTGTTCCATTTTGTTGCCTCCACTCCATTGTATTTACTTACTTACAATAATCTGCTCAAATTGTTGTAGAATTGTATCGGGACTTTGGACTCGACCTTTGTTCCTGTTTATCCCCCGATAGCTAACAAGCCACACTATAGGTCAAGGAAGGGGAAGATTGCCAAAAATATTTTAGGTGTTTGTACTTGAGACCTAAAACTTGTGTTCGTCTTATTTGGTTGGGAAGGGTCGGCCACTGACTTTGGAATCCTCAAAGAAGCTATCGCAAGACCCAATGGTTTGAAAGTTTCCTGCAGTATGTTCGAACTCCTAACTTCACATTTCTTTTCAATCCATCACAATTACGAACTCAAATGACCCAATGATCACCATCTGAAATTACCGGACTTATGTGCAGGAACCCAAGGGCCAGAGGCCAAGGAAGAGACAATCATCTATTTTCCGGCACCATCAAAATCATTACCTGTTTCAATCATTTGCTTGAAAAAAAAAGGAAAAGAAAGAAAGATTCAGAACAGACATAAGTTACAAATTAATACCTTTTGGCGTTCAATCACAAACTGCCGAATGTGTTGGTGAGATTTTAGTTGAATTTTATTCAACTTCCAGTTAATCTATACTAATGGAAAAGGGCTATCCCTTTTGGCATGAACAAAAAATTGAGTCTTGGCCCAATGTGCATCTGTCCACATTGTTAGCACTTTTTCTTTTATTTTTCTTATGTTTTTATGTGGGGGCAAATTATCAAAATTATCAAAAAATAAAAATAAAATTGTGACATATTTGCAGTCGAGTAGGGTCAAGTGACCCCACTTGCCCATATATACCTCCGCCCCTGGGTATATCACATCTATATTATAATACAGCGTGATACCATCAAAATATATTTTTTACAATATCAACTAAGATTACTTTGATTTAATGATTGAAATTCACTACAAAAAAATTACACAATAGTCTTAACTATTATTTATTAGTCTCATAACTTTTACACCTAAGATATATGAAGGAAAATGGAAGGAAAAGAATAAAAGTTTTTTAAATCACATGACTTCACCTTCGAAAATAGAAGGAAAGTGAGGTCCTGTTGTGTCTTAGGTTTGTAATGTCGACTATGACTCTTTCAAAAATAAATATTAACAAGATAATTTATTATTTTTACCCACATGATGAAAGGTTAAAACAGTAAAAAATATTATAACATTTTTTTTTCTTTTCTTATATAACCAACCATGAAAAAATATTTTAAAATTTTACTTTCCTTTTCGTAAACCAAAGTAAAAAATAATCCCTCGTCTTTTCCTCCCAGGCAACCCTCCCTTTCCTTTACCTCCCAGGCTCCCCTCCCCTCAATCCGGAGATTGAGCTTTTCGAGTAATATATTTTTGTTTATTTCATAAAACAATAACAACATAATGATATGTACTTGCGTTGTTATATCTGTATAATAGCACTCATGGTCGGAGATTTACCGCAAATGAGATTTGAGCATTTCGAGTAATATGTTTGACTTAATTGAGTTTTCTAAAGAATTAATATATCATTCTTTGATTAAGTTTTCTTCAAAAAAAGAAAAAAATACTTGATTGGTTTGTTTTATTTCACAGAAAGGTATTTCTTTTCTTCTTTTTTTTTTTTTTTTTGAAAAGGGGGAGAATTGATTTTAAGTGAAGGATGGGGTTATTTTTTGTTCAAAAACTAAGAAATTCAAAGATTAATCCATGCCCATTTGTGCTTTTACATTCTCATAAAAGTGGAGGGACATGAAAGATAGGCACTTGTTATCACAAATCAATGAAAAGTTAACGCAAAATTTGAAGGCTTCGCTTTTTTTATTTTTCACGTGTTTGTGGGTGTTTATATGTTTAAATCTCATTTAATGTTTATGCTGACTAACTAATGATTATAAATTGTGAGACTGTAAATATAAATGATTATTAATTTTAAATTTGAAAAGAAATTTTTAATTTTAATTTTACACTTTTCCGACTTGTTGTCCCTTTATTTTGCAAATCATGCATTCTTGTTACTTTGCTCTTTTTGGTCTATGGTATTTATTTAAATTTATTTTTTGTTTTTATTCTTTTTTTTTTGCATTTGTTATTTCGATTTTAATGTTTTGTGGTTTATTGATCCGTCTTGATGAAAGGAATCTAAAAAGTATAAAATTATGTGCAAAAATTAAAAAATTGTTACTAAAACGACGAATAAATTAAAAAAACTCTGTTTTTTATTTATCTTTGTCTTTTCTGAATTTTTTTCAAATTTGACCTATGATTTATAATTTTTCTGAAAGCTTTTATTAAGATGAACGAATAAATCACAAAAAAGTTAATAAAAAACAAAAAATTATAAAAAACTATGAATCATTTGTGAAGTAGGTCCACTCACTTCAACCATCGTAACAGAATCCTTCCACGTGTCTTTCCTCCCGCCAAAACTACCCTAACAGTTTTAAAAACCCTCTCCGTCGCTGCAGAGGCACTAACAAACTCGACATTCGAATCTCTCACACTCAACTCCTCCTCCAATGGCGAAACACACTCTCATTCTCCTCTCTCTCACCGTTCTCTCCCTCTTCTGTCTCTCCTCTCAGCTCCCCTCTGACGCCGTCCTCAACGCTGCCGAGATACTCTCCAACTCCGGCTACGTCTCCATGGCCTTAACCCTCGAGCTCGTCTCCGCAACACTAACAACGACTTCGCAACAACCACGCGCCGCCACCATATTCTCTCCCCCAGACGCCGCGTTTGCAAGCTCCGGCCAGCCGCCGCTCGCTCTCCTCCACTTCCACTTCTCTCCCCTGGCATTCTCCTTCGAAAGCCTCCGATCACTCCCCTACGGCACTAAGGTCCCCACCATGTCTTCCGGAAACTCTCTGATCGTCACCACACAGGATATTAACCAGCAAGTGTCGCTCAACAATGTGACGATCAACGGATCGCCTATATACGACGACGGATCGCTGATCGTCTTTGGAATCGACAGGTTTTTCGATCTGAATTTCGAGATTCCGCTTCTGACTCAGAGCACTAGCCCTAATCTCGGATGCGTTGTTACAGAAACAACTACAACCTCTTCTGATAGTTCTTATTCGTTTACTGAAGCTTCTGAAATGCTGAGATCCAAAGAGTACTCTTTAATGGCTTCATTTCTAGATCTACAACTGCTAGGGCTTCTTCAAAAACCGAATCTGACAGTTTTCGCTCCTGTTGATGATGCCTTACTCGATTTGGTTAACAATTTTAGTGACTACTCATCGATTTTCCTTCGACACGTTGTTCCCTGCCAGCTGACGTGGAGTAATCTGACTAATTTCGAAGACGGAGCTACGTTGAGGACATTTTCGGGTGGATTTACTGTCAGAATACGGAAATTGAATGATCGGTTGATGCTTAATGAAGTTCCTGTGACGTCTCCGGGCATCTACAGTAGCGATTGGCTTGTTGTACACGGTCTTCGCCAAGTCCTTGAGGAGCTGCCGGAAACACCAGAGCAAGAGGGTGAATCTTCGTATGAGTTTGGCAGCGAGAAGAGGATTGGGCCTGATCGTAACGAGTTTTGAGCTCAGATTATATCGTGGTGTTTTCTGTAAGTTCTGTAACTAGATCTCTCTCCAAATTTCTACACTCTTAGGCTGTGTTTGTTAAATCTCTTAGTCCATGGGATTGGATTGCTAATCTAGTGGGCCCATTAATAAGCTGTTTGGTTTGCACAAATGGGTTGGGACTATTAAGCCTAACGGATTACGAGTCCGGGGATTAGGGGATATTAGTAAAGGCCTGGTGGAGGTATCTTTGTTAATCCAATCCGGAGTTGAATCTCGTGTAACGACGAAACTATCCTGCTTTTGTGTTTCGTCTGCTGCTACTGATCTTGAGTTAGGGATGTATGTTATGGTGCATTTGGTACTGCAAAATGTGTGTCCATATATAACTGGTTGTGCAAAATGCATGGCGGATATATCTAGAGAGTTTTTTTTTTTTTGTATGAAACATATTGCTTTCACAATGCATTACCTTGGTGGTCAGCTAGTTGGCATTTATCACTGTTCAAATAAATAATGTACACCGTATGGAGTAAAAAAGTAAAAACAAAAAAATGTCAAAAAATTTTGAATTCAAAGTTTCAGATTTTGAAGTCAAGGAAATGAGTTTGTAATCAAATTAATGAAGGGGCTAGGAAAAGGGAGCAATGACCACTACAGTGGCAGAAAAATCAAGCAATGGCCAGCATAGTTTCATAACACATTTTTTATGTTCTATAAATTTTGGTATTGCATAATTTTTTTTAAAGTAAATTAGAAAATAAATTTGTAGACTATAACTATTAAAATATAATCTTGAAAAAAATTGAAGTAAAAAATCAACATTTGTAAATTGTGAGTCTAAAAACACAATAAGAATGAGCATAATTGAAAACTATAATTTTTATTCCTATCCTTCTCCTTCCAAACAAACATGGTTCTAAATTTCAGACGTAATATTAATAATCCCTTAGTACTACGAATCATATCTTAATTCCACCACTCTACGAATTCATAATTTTCAAGAAGTTTATCAAACGGGGCTTGCCTCAGTGATTTCATATTTAGCAATTTATTTTGTTACAGTTAATGAACAATTCACTGAAATTTGAAGAGAGTAGATGCCAAAGAAAGGCAGCGGGATTTTCTGATTGAGGTGATTGTGATTGGAAGGCACTACGTTTTTTTGCCGACTTTCAGATGTACCCTGACAAAAAGAGTTAAATCGGAAAGTAAATAAGACATCGATTTAGCTTCTCAAATTTCCAACTACTGAAGCTAAATTTCCAAGTACTTTTCATTTTCTTCAGATCCAATTAACTACGAATTGTATTTTCATCAGTCATGGCGAGTTCATTTTTGTCAAGAGTTCACCATCATTCACAAATCATCTCACGTTTCTTGGTCCACCATTTCTAATAAAATGGAGATTAAGGTCCACAATGGAAGATGGAAAGAAGCCCTGCCATTGGTCAAAAGGACCCTGCAATGGTTCCTCAATGGGGTCTCAAGCTTTCCCCTCGTTAGACGCCCTCATCTACATATAAAAGTCGCAAAATCTGGCATGTACATAAACAGAGGGAGAGAGAGTAAAACGATAGCAAAAGATTGGAATATAAAGAATGAACGTGTCCCTCAATATCTCAAACCGAATCAACTGGTAAACTACAAGAGGTAAAAAAATACAAAAGGTATAAAATGGCAGTACAATCCCCCTTGACAAGTGATGACTGAAGAATGTTGGTGGCGGCTTCTACAATCAATCCAGCCCCCAACATTACAGCCAAAAGCCTCCGAATCAAACCCCTCAATATACACATTCGCATGACCAGCTTCCCACCCAAAAAGAAAATCATGTAAAGACCAATCAATGCGTGTCAAAACACCTCTGGGAATTCACCGTTCTTGGATGTGATCCTCCTTCGGTTTTTACACCTTCACTTGCACTGATTTGACTGGGTATTCAAGTCATCAAGAAGACTAGTAATGGACTCCTGAAACTTCTTTGCTTGAGGTCCTGGCTTCAAGACATTGACATCGCCCCATTGTGAGCACGGATCCATCCACCAGCTCTTCCTTCCTGTGCACCACGCCCCTGGGGCAGCTCGGTTATGCAAACGCTTGAGGATCTTCTCGTCGACAGTATCCAGAACTGGATCATCTTTATTAAATTGTCTAGCAAATGCAGCTCCACTTTGAACCATCTGAATATAATCTGACGTGTTTAGAAAGAGGGGGTCCATCTTGGGGGGATTGTCCCAGATCATGTACCTTAGATCGCTGTTAACAGTAGTGTTCATAAACTCTGGTGAATTGCAGATGACAGAATGGAAATAGACTTCTTGGGGCAGAATCGCATTATTAGAATACATTAGAAGGGTGCGAGGGAGGTTATCCCATCCAAGAACACAAAATTCAAGAAAGCGTCGGCTTAAGAAAACCCATTGAGAACCTGGAAAACCAGTAAGGTTATTTATCAGTCGAGCATTCCTACAGTGAATTCATTTTCTGAATGCGGAAAATGTAATGTGATCCTAAGTAGCCAGAAGTCCAGAACTACAGAAAAAAGAATTTGCCTGTGAAGACTCTGAAAGCATCAGGCGTTGGGCGCTTTTCTGTGGCATGAAAGATTTGCGCCTTCCTTGCCAAATAAAGCCCCGGATCAACCACAATTGGGTGAATCCTTTGACCCCTGCAGTGACATCAAACAAGAAAAAACTACTTAGACATATGGTTGGGATTACGTGCCACACAATAATAGCTAATCTAGCAGCAAGGATTTGAGTTTGCCTACTCTTTCCATCCAAGATCGCTTGTGTGATCAATGAAATTGAGGTCTCTGTGGACAGAGGAGAATACATGCGATAAATCTGAAACATGTGGATTACAGCAGCAAAGTTCAGTGAGCACAGGTGAAGCAGAAAATTGCAATCAGATAAATCAATAATTAAGAATTTGTGAAAAGTTGTCAGCTGCAAAAAGTATTGACGGTAAGTACAAACCCAGAAATATTCTAAAATTTACCTCAAGAAAAAGAAAAACGCAAGTTTACCAGCACAAAAGGTTTCAAACAGAAAGACGTCAGATATCGCCATAAGCATGTTCATATCCTCCTCAGTTTTGGCAACATAATTAACCAATGTGTGTCAGTTATCAGAATCTAACTGAACATGTCGTATGCCCTTTTGCAAACATGGAGTGTACAACTCGAGTACTTAAAGTTTATACATATAGAAGAGTCTGTGTTACCTAGCCTGCATCATGAACTAAGGAGACACACCCTACCCATCCATATGATTCTTAAAGTCTTCTACTATGTGACCTGGTCTTGGGTAGAAAAGCCTAGCATTAGCTATTGAGGTGAGGTTGCACTCGCACTAAGCACTTTACTCCGACCATAAAAATAGTAAGCACTAGAAACAGCATGCTGACACAGGCAGCAAGCCACCAACAATCCAATCTCATGTAAGAACTATGTGCAAGATCGCACAGATAATTTTGATCTAGTGACTGGCTAAAGAAGAAAAACCAAAAGGATAAAGCATATAAACGTGTCCATAAAAGCGCAAGTGCTGAATTAGCTTTCAAGTTCAATGGACAAACTAGCCCATGGGGAGATTCTTCAGGTGGGGGCTTCCATCTTGATTGTCCTTGGCTGCATTAAATCATGCCAACGGAGGAGAAAATCTGAAAACATGTTAAAATAGTAGAAACTAGAAACTCTGAAGAAACGATGGTAATCTTACATCACAATAGATGTCGTCATAGATTCAACAACAGTGCCAATGATTTAGCCCTCTCAGAAGAACTTGTGGAACCTTTGTCAGGCTAAAGACAAGTTTCGTTGAGAGAGTGTTGATCAGCTCACAAGTGTAGGGATTCAGATGACCACAGGATTGCCAATGACCAATATGGGGAACTGGTTTTGAGAGCATGCTGTAGGGGGAGAGCCGGGTAATAGAATTACACAACTGGAAATGAGATGACTGAAGAAGAACAAGGTTTGGTGGGGCGAGAGATAGGGTCGCACACATGAAAGACATGAGGAAAACAGGGAGTTAGAGCTGAGTTAGGTCTGGGCATGGTTATGTCATACCCTCCATTTTCATACTGTTAACCTTTTCCGTGATTACAACAGGTTCCCAAAAAAATTAATCACAAGGCAATATATCCTTTTCGACAACCATGTTGTTGGAACTTGGAAACAAGAATAGAAATGAATCCTACGGCCCAAAGAACTTCAAGATCCTGGGTCTAAAATCTACAGCACGGCAATTTTTGAGAAAGGATACCTACCACAAGCTACTCCATTGAACATGTTCTGCTACACCGTAAGTTCATATTAAATTCGAGTTAGTGTAGGGCACACAGCTATAGGACAATCATATTAATCATATCACTCAAATAGTGTTCCTCATCAAGTAGTCTAAAAAAACAAAGGTCCATTATGCAAGCAGCAGACACTTCAGAATCCAACAATCATATATGCTTCTTTGTTTTCTGTCTTCTTTGTTTTTCAAGCTCAGTCATCCAACAAACTTCAGAATCCCACTATTTCATGAAAGCATATACTAAGCTAGAACAAAAAGTCCAGTATGTTCCATAGTCGTGCTGAGTCAATCATTTACTGTGCCTGACCAGTGAAGATGGTACAGAAGGCATGAAATAGATACCTGCTATGATTGCTGACAGCTCACCAGATTCTCAGTTATGCCTGTTGACCTTAGAATCTACTGGATTTCTAACATAGGAACTTGAAACCAATGTGCTCCAAAATTTGAGCAAAACCCATCCCTTTATGTGCCTCACCAGGCTAGTTTGGTGATGTGTACCTAGAAACCAATTTCAGTCCTGGTTCATAAAGATACCCTGTAAACATCTAGACTACTCGCCAAAAAATGGATTCTCTAACACTTGCGGCTAAAAGGCTCCTCCAATCACTAAGCCAGCATCATCCACACATTTATCTCTCTGACACAAATAAACCTTAGTCATTTTCCTAACTTGAGACAAAACAGATATTTAGTGGTTGAGCATCACTATCAAAGGGCTACCAAAGGATTAAGAAAACGTAAGACACATAAACTACAAAACCAAAAGGCTTACCATCCATGAAATCATATTTGGAAGTTCACAAAAATGTTCTCAAATGACCTCCTCATGGTCCATGCATTACTTACTGATATCCAATTTTAAAAACAGGGAGTTGCTTAAAATTGGTGATAATACAGCTAAAACAAATCTGGGACGCATAACAAATAAACAAAGTAGCTGCTATATTCCAGCTAAACCACGTATAAGTAAACATTAGCACCCTCAAGAATAGGTGACCCCATTAGTTGGATAACCAAATATTATTCCTCTAATTATACGCCACTGAGGCAATTCCAAGAGCTGCTGAACCAACATAATTCACCCACATAATGCATCACAGTGGGAAAGGAAAACTTAACATACATTATGAAAACCAAAGCTATAAACTTTAAAAAGAACAAACAATGGACTCGAGATTGCAGTAATTCGCTTAAAAAATAATAGACAACATTAACAGCCTAATTAATGAACATTATAGAACCACCAATATTCCTTTTATATTTCACTGTTTCCAATCTAGATCGGAACTCGCAATTTCATGTCTAAAACAAATACTAATAAGCGTATTGCACAGTTGCGCAAAGAAAAACAAATTCCCTTTGAATGAGCTCAAGAGTAATATTCCTAATTATGCAAGATTAGAAACGATACACCGACCTATCTTGGACTCAAGGCATTGTGAAAATTAATTCTCTTATCCAAACGCATAAGCCTAACAAATATACCAATGTGCAAGTATAACATCCCAAACAACTAATCCGTACAGGACCTAAAATTTGATTGACCAAAAATGTAATAGGAAAAGGTACCATCTTGAGTAAGTAATGGATAGTCCGATGCACTCAACGTAATGAACCAATCCCAACCAGCATCAACCTTCAATAGTATAGCCGCACCGTGCAACACCGAGGCAATGTTCGTGGAGCCCATGTAGGTCGCCGGATCAGGCTTCCCTACCACATCTACATTTCCAAAAGCCCTAATGGCTGGCACCGACTTAACCAATCCAGCTAACTTCCGCCTCTCATCATCCTTCCCGTCCGCCCCAATGTGCAGCAAATACCTGTTCCGTGGGTGGTAAACCGCCAGCAACAGCCGGAAAATACTCTCCCCGTCGCCTCCGCCTCCGGATATGAAGTACGCAAAGGCCGGAGGGTAACCGGAGCCGCGGCGGACGGTGGAGGCGAAGGGGCTATTGGAGGTGTAGGCGTAGTAGGAGGCGCTGTATCCGGAGATCGAGGAGATGAAGAGAAGGAGAGACACGAATGCGGCGGAGAAGAGCGCGAACAGCCATTTCTTCTCAGCTCCCATAGCGGTTGTTCATACAGCTTTTGGAGCATGGAATGAAGGGGATGATAATCAAAATAACCGAATAAATTAGGCTTCAGAGCTCAGAATACTGAAATTCTAGAGTTAAAGAACTGCATGTGCTCATCGGATTGCTGAGATCTCGATTGTCAACTAGTTCGAATTGACGATTTAATGAGTTTGGTGAGCGATAAGCAACTCATCAGAGAGATTTTCCCTCTCTAGAAGATTTCTCTCTGTATATATGCATAGGCACTGTATGTATAATCTGAGTTAGGGTTAGGGTTTGAGGGTGAATAGATTCAAAAAATTCGTTGTTGACGGAGAAGCACTGTTGATGAATTCGATCAATCTCTCGAACTGAAAAGAGGTTGTGCCGAGTTATTATTATTATGCTTTACGTGTCTGAGAAATACTAGCGGGATAGATACTGTCACGCTCAAATAAAGCGTTGGTAAGTACGCGCCAATTGAACGATGAGGATGTAATCGGGCAGAGAGATGTGGAGGCGACGGGGCGTAGATATGTGTACGGGTAATCTGTCTGTTTATTAATGTTTGTTCCGCACTCGTATTTTCGCCGATGAACAATGCTATAAATACAAATATTATGGACATAAAATTAGATTCAAATAAGTTTAGGATCGTAAAATATATGTGGGGTTTTTAAATTATTAAAAATTTTATGTGTATCTAACGTATTCGAATACGTAAAATATATGTACATAGATCGAATAAAATTTTATGTACATATTTATATACACAGGTTTTCTTCGCTATTTCCAGTTTGAAGAATTGATGGAAGTGGGAAGATTACTGGAAATAGAGCATTTCTTTGGATTATATTCGGGTTATTTTTGGAGTTATAATAGTTGGGTATGTTCTTGTGAATACAATAAATTATTATTTTAGTTTTCCTATAAATAGAAATATGAGATAGATAATTTATTTTTTTAGAATTGGATATATGAACTAAGCTGAATGTAAATTATTTTTTCAGAGGCAATGATTTTTGTATAATTTTTTTGTCAATTTTTTTAATAATGAACTTTTTTCGACATGGTGTACTTTTTAAGTTTTTTGCTCGCATTTTTTACTTTCTAATAATTTTAAAAAGTTATAAATATTTTTAAAAAATTAAGCGATATTAATTCAAACAAAAAATTCCCAAAGGAGCACCCACAAAATTAATAAGTATGCCAAGTGAAGATATGTATTCAAACGAGACTCTAGACTTGAGGCTTTGTTGCTCAATGAATATTTTGTGCGTCAAAATGACGTTATTTTGGCGCATAAAAAATTATCCAACAATTCGGTTTTTGATATTTTGTTGCTCGAGTATAACTAATTTCTCCTCTATCGAGGCAGATTTCACTTCAATATCACGGTAAGCGTCACGAAGAGCTTCATTTTCCGCATTGAGAGATATTAGTATTTCTTGACAAATTTTGTGAGGACCCGAGAATTTATATTTTTTAATTAAAAAAATTTATTAATTGTTCGGAATTTAATTTAAGATTTGTTTTATGCACATATAATGATTTGGGGTTCATGACTAGTGTATGTTAAGCAAGGGGATTGTGGGTAGCATTTATTGTAATTGGAGGGTGTGAATGTGATTGAAACTTTAAAAAACTTACATCAGATTTTTTTTTAAAGCCAAAAAGGCCATTTTCTTCTCTCTCTCTCTCTCTCCCTCTCTTTTTCCCATTATACTCCCATGGAGATGTGTGTGTGTTAGCTCTTGCAAACCTCATCTCTCAAATCTTGCTAGAACTCTGAAAATTTCTCAAGAGCCTTCATATTATTCTTGCAGTTTGTGAGTATTTGGTGGTTGATCGTGCTCTTTTCGCTTGGAGGAAGTTATTTCAAGTTCATCTACCATTGGAGTTAAGGCTTGCTTTTGAAGTTCAAATTATTCGATCCGACACTCTAGGTAGGGATTTCTTGCTTCTCTTATGCGTGTATGACTTGTTTTTGATGGTTTATAAGCTTGAGTGTTGGTTTAGAACTTGAAAAATGGAAGTTTGAAAAAATCTGCAGAAAATGCGCATTTTCAGACAGTGCATGCTATTACCGGTAATAGTTACTATATTACCGGTAATACAATGTTTCATTTTCGGGCATTTTTGGACAGTCTCTATTATTACCTGTAATAGTGATTGTATTACCGGTAATACAGTGTTTCATTTTTAGGCAGTGTCATGTATTACCGGTAATAGTATCTGTTTTACCGGTAATTCAGTGTTTCTTTTCGGACAGTGGTCTGTATTACCGATAATAGTATCTGTATTACCAGTAAGTACCTGCATTACTGATAATTCTGTACTTTATTCTTATTGAACTTATTATTGAAAATTTGAGTTGTTGACTTTTAAGATTGATGTTTGCACCTATTCTTTGGGCTTATTTCTAAGATTCACATCGTATGATTACAATACAATATATTAAAAATTTAAGGCAATGGTTATGATGTATGCGCAATACTTAAGAGATAAGTTAATGAAATGAAATTGCTATGTGACACATGACACGCGTGGGACACTTGAACAACATGATGTGTGAACTAGACTCCTTGAGATCAATGCTAAGGAAATGGTACTAGACTCCTTCGAAAATGCTAGGAAGGCATTGAACTAGACTCTCCGCCGGAAATGCTAGGAGTGATTGTACTAAACTCCTACGGGAATGCTAGGAAGACCTTGAACTAGACTACTGGACGGGAATGTTAGGAGTGATGAACTAGTCTCCTACGGGATTACTAGGTATAAAAAATAAAAATACAACAAAGACATGATTACTTAGATTAATAACCTACGAGGAGTGATAAATGGTTCTTTAACAAACGTGTTAACGCTATTACATGACATAACTCACCTTTAGCCTAAAATCTTGAGTTCCTTTATGATCTTGTTAGATGATAACAATGACTTGTTGGTC
>JABCMJ010027745.1:0-26700 GCA_014822125.1 Arbutus unedo | reverse complement strand
TAAAAGGGAGTTTATACATACGAGGACACTGAAGCCGGAAACAGAAGCAAAAGAAGTAGCCAAGGAAGCAGAGGACAGAGGGAGCTCCCCGAGATGGCCGACGAACATGAGGCTTATCACTTGCAAACAATACTGCAACAGACTAACTGCTATAAGGGGCCCAGCTAGCCCCACCTGCTTCTTTCCCTCTTCCAATATCTCCGCCCTACTAATACCGCCGCCGCCGCCGCCCCCTTCTTGATGGTTTGGAATAATCAAATGATCTTCAAGGCTTGGCCTTTTTTCCCCTTCCATTTACTTCAATTCTTCTGTTTGGTGCTATGGAGAAAGAAAGAAAGAAAGAAAGAAAGAAAGAAAGAGCATCTCTCCACCACCAAACATGTATCAGGACAAAGATCTGTCACTAACCCATGAAATTAAAATTAGGCAACTGGCTCCCACAGGTTTAGTTTAGTAGTATTTGCATGTATTTTTCTTTCTTTCTTTCCATTACGAAACTAGATTAGGTTGTAGAATTAATAGTGAATTTTTTACTATCCTATACATAACCCATGATTGCATCCCACTTGCATAGAATTAAATTTACAAATCGGTACTTAAATTTCGTGTTGTGTATTTGGAAAAATTTTATTTAAATTTTTTCTTTTGTTTCTTACCTTTTATATTTTTTTATCATTCTACACATTTAAATACAGAATCGCTTGAAATCGTTACCCATAAATATATGTGAAAACATGTTGGGTCGTGTTTTAGTTGCCTTGTTAAATTGATATTTTTAAAAGGAGGACTAGGGACATAAAAATACGTGTTACTAACTTCCTATAAATTCGGGACAGAGGACCCGGAGCCGTGTATCGTACACCAACGTAGGTTTTTCCCGCCATTGTGTTCTGATTTTCTCATCACTCTTTCTTCCCCCAACGACGAAAACCCAAACTATGGGACGAGAAAACCTAGCCGAGCAAGCCCTAATCCTCCTCCGGAACAGACTCTGCAACCCTAAATTCGTCTTCTATCCTCTCTCCGACTCTCCAGACAGCAACTACAGGTCCACTCCCCTTCTTCCCACCCCTAAACCCTTTGTTTGCTTGCTGAGAAAATGCACAAAAAGAAACAGATGACCCATTTTCTCAGCTACTAAACCAGGGCTTACATGTCCTTTCTCTATTTCGCACGATTTGCCTCCTCTTTCCCTCGATTGATTTCATTTGAAAAACTTGAGTTTTTTTAATTTAAATTTCAGCAAATTAAAGTTTATAGTATCGAGTTCGGTTACGGAGGCATCTAACAACTCTGTTCTGCTTCTTGGTCCCCGAGGTTGTGGAAAAAATGAGGTAGAACTGCTGAAATTACTTGTTCACGAATAAGTTGTTTACACAGTGTATATTTGTTTCTCGCCCAATTATCTATTGATTTTGATACTTTTTAGGTGTTGGAGCTTGTTATTGAAGATCTATTAAAAGAATACCCTGACACTATATCAGTGGTATGCTTCTGCTCAGCTTTTTACATTTGCATTTACCTTGGAAGATTAGATATTGGATGGACGAGGATTATTTCCCATCACACTTCTTAGCTTGTTCTTGTTCTTTTGTCCTTTTTTTGTGTGTGTTTGGGTTTCAGTTTATGTTTTCTTTGGCGGGAAGTGGAAGGGGGTTATTTAATTTTCTCTCTTTAAAGAAAATAATTGTGGTGAATCTGGTGATGTCTGTCTCCCTGGTGTTGTTTAAGTTTGTTTATATGGTTTGTACCTTTTCGCCATTGAATAATCTTACAATTTTTTCAGATAAAGCTGAATGGGCTTTTACACAGTGACGACAATTGCGCACTCAAGGTTCTTCTTGATAACTTCATATACTCGTTTCCTTTATTTTATGTTCCCTACCCTTTCGTATCACATGTATTTGAATTTCCTGGTTTAGCTGGAAATTCATTTCCAATGGAAAGAATAAGAAATTTTTGGATTCTACTTAATCATGTGATTCAACTCAAGCCTGGGCTGCAATGACGGAAATCAACACCTTCTGATATGCACACTTGTTACACTGCTTATTTGCTTCCCATAGCATCCTCGGGCTCTTCTACTAGGAAATTCAACTGAAAGTGTTATCGTATTAATTTTTTAATTTTGGAAAACTAAGGTTCTATTTGTCCTTTATGTTCTTTACTCATTGAATATTTTTGTTTTCCCTTTTCTTCTATGCTCTTTTCTATTATCCAGGAAATTGCAAGACAATTATGCTTGGAACATCAATTGTTGTTCTCAAAAATGGTAACATGCCTAATGCATTTCAGAATATATGAGGTGCTCAGAACATAATTGATTTGGTATTTGTAATCTCACCATATTCTTAATTTTTTTGCAGGCATCATTTGATGATAACACCCAGTTCGTGATATCCATGCTAAGGTGAGTCTGTAAGCGTAAAAAATGTTATTGATGTAGTCTTCTGTCCATTAATTCAACTCTTGCTATTATCTATTTTTTATTTTCTATCTGACACTTGTAGTTTCAGGGCTGGTTAAATTTTCAATGCATATAATACTCATTTCATATCTTGTTGCTAGGGAATGTGGATTAGCACACAAAACTGTTATTTTTGTACTGGATGAATTTGACCTCTTTGCACAGGTAAGATCTTGAGTTTGTTTCTATTCAATTTTGGTGCTCATTGCTGAATCTTTGGAATTGACAACGCCATTTTATTCCACCTCCGTTTTCCACTTTGCTTGCCTTCAGCATTTGTGTGCATGAATGATGGGTCAATAGTACTGTATCATTTGGTGCAATTGGGTGAATTAGTCACTGTTAAACTTTGTTTTTCAAAGAATTTGGGCCCATAGGAAGTATTCTGGTTCTGCATTTCGGATTTTTTGTTACTAGGCATTATGCGCTTCGTCTGTCTGGCACTTGTCAGGGTAAACAGCGAGTACTTTATAGTTTGCTCGATGCAATGCAATCTCTAACATCGCAAGCTGTTGTAATTGGTGTGAGTTGCCGACTGGTACGTTCCTTCACATTTCTAATTTTATTTTCGAGTTTAATATAGTTGTCAGAAACGAGGGATGTGACAGATAATGGAAAAACATGAAGCATGCATTTGAGGGTTCACATAGTGTCCCGCTATTCGAAGAGAACACTGATATGTTATTCATTACAACATGCAGGATGCTGATCAGCTCTTGGAAAAAAGAGTAAGATCTCGTTTCTCACACAGGAAACTGTTGTTTCTTCCTCTATCAAAGGATGAACTGCAGAGGTAATTCTCTAACATACGTCTAGAGAGCTGCTGTAGCTTATGACCAGGCTGAAGATTCTAGGTAAAAAATGTTGCAGCATTGATCTTCTTTCCTTTTGTTATGCAGACTTGTAAAGCACATTTTAGAGTTGCCAGCAAATTCAAGCCTTCCTTATGATTATGTTGCTGAGTTCAATTCAAGGCTTCTTGTATCCTTTTTATAACTTTGTTTTCTTAATGGCACAACCAACTTTGGCATAGAGCATGGAAACACATTAGACAGTGCAGAAAGAAAAGAAGTCATTTCATTTCCTTAACCACAAGTGGGAATAGTGAGGCATAGAGTGAGCATATGAAGACTTGAAAGAAGCTGTACTATTTTACCAAGAACCATCCATTGCATTTCATTGTACTGGAGACGCATTTGCATTATCCAAATTGACATGAGGTCAAAATTCAACAGATACTTTTGACTGATTTGCATTAAGATGTTCAACTTTTCCTTTTTTTGTGTTCTGTCTTTTACATATAGTTTGAGAAGGGGTATAGCAGGATGTGTATGCTATGTACCCTGGTTTGACGGGCTTTTTATAGATATAAGAGAATCCGTATGTGCATTGAGCTAGATATTATTTTATAAACCATCTTACCTGGTAATGACTTGTTTAATTATATTTTTTGTTGCATCTATTCACTTGTATGTGTTTGTGTTTGTGTACCTGATGGGGAGACAAATCATACAAAGAATATACAACAGAGAAATCATATACAGAATATTTCCCATGCACACATTTTGGGTGGTCTGTTTGGGGAAAATGGGTGAATGTGAGGAGTTTGTTAATGGCAATAGGGAGCTGAGAATCTAAATCCTTGACTTTCATCAGAATATATTAGCCGATGAGAGATTCAAACAACTTATTGATACATTAACAAATTCTGATTCCACATGCAGCCACCTTTTAAAATTTCTGTAAGTTTTCTTGTACCCGGAAGCGCTTTAGTTAAAAAATATACTGCTTTTATTTTTTCCTAGACCTAACTATTGATGTCCCCTAACACCAGGTTTTCTGCTGTTTGTAATATGAATGTGGAAACTGGGTTCTTATCTATAGAGAACTTCAAAGCCTCACTTCCAAGTATCCAAAGGCAGCCAAAGCTGGAATGTTTAAAAGGTATGGGTACCTCGATATACATTCCCCCCTTTTTCATGCATTTGTTGCTTTTGAGATCCTCCTTATTCTAATTTGTCCTTATACTTTTCCTCGGCCCTTCCCCCACCTGATAGTTTGCGTCTAGAGTTGCTAGATCAGAAGGTGAACTCTGAGATAGAGGAATTTCCCCTCTTCTTCTTTTGAGTGGCGTATGAAAACCAGGCAGTCTAACAGATCCCGTGTTTAACTGAATTCTAAAGATAATGCAATTTTATGTTAATCAATTTGGTTCTTTTGGAACCTGCTTGAGCCTGGTGCCAAGTACCTTCTGATGAGAGCTGTAATATGGCCAGATTATAAAGTAAGCTATGATCCAAAAGTTTGCCACAAAAACTGGTGGTGGATTAGTACTCAAAGCACACCCTTAAGATTGAAACCAGCAAGCAAAGAGCACATGACTGAGCAACAGACTCCTACAGTTACTCAACTACAGTGAACTTAAGACTCTCCATGACTGACTGTCAGCAATAACAGAAAGACTACGATAAACCACTGACTCCTAGAAAATAGGAACGATTAAGTTAGAGTTAAACAAAACAACCTGCTACAAATTAGTAAAAACAACGAAAGATAAATAAATGTATGCACCAAACTTGGGCAAAGTTTCCTTTGACCTGTTGACTTGTTGAGATATAATGTACTCCCTTCCAGTCCATTGCGGAACATGAGCGGAAGCTTGGCCTCAAGTTTCAAGGTTGGAAATCTCGTTCAGAAGTGAGGTTGGAGACATTTAATATTCGTTTTTCCGCAACATAAGTTTTTATGGGAAGGACTTGGATTGAGTGGAAAGAATTTGGTGCCAGATCATTGTCAAAGTCGATAAAAGGAATGCCCGAAGAATGGGATATGAGAGCTCGTCAGCAGATCAACCCCGGGAGTCTTTCTCCAATGAGGAATCAAAAATGGTTTTGGGCAAGACAAGAAAGGTTGAAAAAATAAGTACCGAGGATTAGAATTATTAGGAAAGATTAACACAGGATCTTATATCGTTTTAGTGAAGTTGTCATACAAAGCCCTTTATTTTTTTCAACATGTGTAAGTTCTGGAAGAGAGAATATTGCTCCTCTAAATCTGCTTGAGAAGGAGAGTTCAATTGTTTTCATAATTATATATCTTAAATCACTTAAAGAATCCTCTAAGCTGAGCCATGGGAAGACAAAAGAAATCTTCATAATATTCTTCTTGTGCATGTCCTGCTTACATTTGCTGATTACTATTGATGATTTAAGCTGTCTTTTTATTCTCCAAGAATCCTCTCTCTCTCTCTCTCTCTCTGCTATCATTTTGACAATATGCATTTTCTAACAGAAGATCATTTCACAGTAAAAACTTGTGCATCTTTCTATTTGTAATATTTACCTTGGTTACGAACTTTTCAAGTTGGAATTCAAACTCTTAGAAGATGGCTTGAGAACTCAAACAAATAACCTTCCAGTTGTATGCATGCTTCTTAGGGGGTTTACATATATCTCCAAGGCATTGAAATATCTATCAGGCACCTGACTACTGAACCATTTTGTTGATTTTTGCTTCGGACTTTTGTGGAGCTAAATGTTGTCGTGCAAATTCAACCTTTTTCAAGCAGATTGCTCCATTCTTGAACTCTATATACTGGTTTGCATGAGGAGGTTAGAAGTAAAAGAGCAAGACTCGTACAACTTCAATTCTGTAATGAAAGGTGTGCCTCGAATGTTAATTATTAGGTTATTACCACTATGGCAATATTTTGCATTTTATTGTGTTAATCTTGCATTTCAGAGTACAAGAGTATACACGATTCGTTCCAGACATCAGATTACTATTCTCGGAATGTATGCTTACGGGTTGGTATTGAACTTCGCTTTCATTTCTTCTAGTATATCCCAAGCATTTTTTGGCAAACTGTTTGGACTTCTGCAGGCATTTGAGCACCTTCTAGCACGTGAAGTGGTCTCTTTTATGGATCACAGAGGGCACAATCAGTCCGTTGAATTTCGCCCAGTGAAGCTCCTAATCTCATACCACGAACTATATCAAGGGTTAAAATCGTATCGGTCTTGTCCAGTAAGTTTAAAAAATGAAGTGCATTCATCATGTTAACAGTCTTGATTTTTGCTGCTCCATAAACATAACCAACCAAGCATCTGAGAATGGTAAATCATCTGCTTGTATATAGACGATATATAGGTCTTTCACATTTTCAGTTTCTATCATCTTACAGTGTTTTACAAGCTAGCTTGCTAACATCTTTTTACACCGATTAAGATGTCAACCGTTTCAAATTAAGCTATTTCTCAGAAGTTGGTGGTCAGAAGTTCATTTGTTTCATTGATAGGCAATTCTTCAGAAATTAATTGATCGCGAAGGTTGAAACAGCTAAAATAGGTTCATTGATGGTGTGATTAGCTCCCGATTCTACACTTCTGAACGAAGAGCTGCAAATTGTCACCTGCTCCAGATTTTTTTTCCGAAGACTTTGATCGATGTATTGGGATCAGAGATAGTCTAACCAATGGTGCTGGCACTGACCTGAATGCCATCTTCAATGGGGGAAATCATCTTAGTGACAAACCATGGAATTTTCCTGTAGCTGTGTAGTTTACAAACATGAGGCATTTGGGAAATTATTTTTTATGGAAAATTGGAGATGAACGTTTTTTATATGTTTGAGAAGATCTAGCACATTTTGAAGAAACTTGGCTATCTTTTTAACTGGTGTTGTGGAAACTTCCTAGAAATGGGATTTACATTAATGATTTCTTATATTTTTTTGCTCTCAATGCCTATTTTTAGAAATAATATTAGGAAAATAATTTTAAGATTATCCCTTTGGCATAGATTTTGGGGTGCTTGAGAGAATTATTTTTTCAATTATAGATTATGGAGTGCATATGATAGATTTTTAAATTAAAATGAGAATTTGTGAAAATATTTGGATGATAAATGTAGGACAGAATTTACAAATGTGTAGTATTTTACTTGATAAATAAGATAGTAATAGATTATTGAATAAAGTTTGACAATTTTGCCTGTGTATGTGTAGGGTAAGGATGGTAAGTTGTAAAGTGGATGGGTGTATCTGTATTTACACTTTTTAATAATGTAGCATGCAAAACGAGAATTTTAAAAGCTATTCCAGAATTGATTTTTAGATTATTTATTTGAATTATTTTTTTAGTTTATTTTTTAAAATATATTCTGTCACAACTCATTTTCGAATGTTTAGCCAAACATCTTCAATAATGCACAATGCAAAATTAGAAAATGAATTGTGACAGATTATAGAAGTGAACGGAAAAATTCAGATAGATGAGTGTGGAAGTTCAGACAACCTCCCATGAAGTTGGAATCACAACAGCAAATGGAGTCCACCAAAAAACTAACAACAGTATAATAAATGGGTACCCAGTGGCATCAGAAATTCTTGAAAGCAATGAACTCCTTGGGTGTTTTGTGACTGGAAGCTTAGGTATACTCATCTTCTCCAAGCCAAAAGTGAGGAGATTGTTAGGTTTAAGGGGTTTAGCAAGCTTTTCCTAGTCGAAAGCTCGAGCATCGATCCACGACCAATATCAGATGGATTGGAATTAAATTGGGAAGAGAGCAAATTTTCTTCACATTCCAGTTTCTTTCAATATTTTCAGCTCTAAAATCGAAGGAAGCAAGATGAAAGTAAATAATTTAAGGGTTATAGTGTGGGGATTTGAGTTCACCAAAAGGTACCAAAGCAGCACAATCTAACAGCATGATTGGTACAAAGCTGTGTGTGTGTGTGTAATAAGAGGTTTAATACAAATTGATGAGTGTGAAAAAGGGGAGTTCATAGTAGGATCCTAGAGAGATTAATTCAGGCAAATTCATCCAAACTCAACAACCATGCATTTTGTACAAGAGAAATATAATCAATAAACATTTTGAGTCATGTTCTCTCAATAGTAAAAATCTACGTTACATGGACTCCTCGATGCATATGATCTGGAGTATCCGTATCAAATACTCGAGACCCAAGTAAGGTATAGGATGTGTTGATATTATGTTGGAAGAAGCACAAGTCCAATGAAAAAAGTCTAAAACATTAACATCACATTTACCATGAAAAATAGAATAAACATTTTGTGTCCTTCACGCAAACTATGAATCCAATAACTGAATCCATGCAAGTGTCCACAAAATATTAAAAACACAATAACTAAACCAAACCCTACCACCCCAAACCAAATCAATAAAGGTTGGTTTGGACTATATCTACTATTGGTACGGATGATTATTATCACTGGTGTTTTAGTGAATTTTTTTTAAAATTTCAACAAAATATTCAAAAATCTACAAAAATATGAACCAAAATTTAAAAAAATTCAAATAAGACGAACAATTATCTTCTTTGATTTTTTTTGTCTTTAACAAATTTTTTTTTTCTTTTAGTCACTAATGCTTTAATTTTTAGATTCAACATGTCAAAACGAATACTTACTCCACCTAAAGAAATTTAAAAGAGAAGATAAAAAAAACGTGGCAAAATTTTTGCCCAACTGTCTCTAAATAGAGCCCCTTGTAGAGAAGAATTCAATTCTTCCCTAAAGCAAAGATTTTACACATTCACCTTACAGTTGAAAGGGTATAAAAGTGGTTTAACTGACACTACCCTTTGGTTATGAAAATTTTTGAAATAGAAAATTAGAAACCATTTACACTAATCCAGAAGGAGAATAAGAAATGTTTTCTTAACATTAAGGTGCAAATAAATCATGTGTTTTACTCAGCCTATGAGATATGTATACTAGAAATTGAAAAATCAGTTACTTCATTCTCCAAGTGATGACTGAGCGTAAGTAATTTCATTTCTTATTCGTAGAATCATTTTTGTTTACCATGATATATCCAAGAACCAAACATAGCCTTAAAGTATATGTGATAAATCGACCTAAGCTTTTACTTAAACTCAATATCTCGTCATCCATTGACAACTTAAAAACATAACTATGCTTCTGTTGGAGAGTAGAAGAAAGAAATGAATGAATATTCCTCTGATCTTGCCACTTTTTTCTGGTAAATAGGTCTGAATTCAAGTGGCACATGACCTATGATCGACCATAGGCCATATTCTATCCTTACCTAATTCATTCTATTGAAGCGTAACGTAAAAAACTCCATCTCATATTGCATTTGGTTTGGAAATTCCAGAATGTTTTCTGTGAAAGCCCCTACCCTAAGACTATCATTTGATTGATTCAAGTTCCATGCTGCTCACCACTCCTTGAGGCCAAGGACAGGGTCAAACCGTCATTCCAGGTTTTGCAGTCCATACATTTCCATTATGTTACTATCAGAAGATGCAACATTTAAATTGTTGAAGCTAAACTCCACCAACAAACTAAAGAGAATACAAGTACAAACTAATGGGTTCTGCAAAACCAGAACTAATAAACATTTGCAAATTGGTAATGGTAGAAAATTCATTACTCGAGAGACAGACACTAGGACGACTTTCCCGCAACCTAAAAGGAAGAATTTCTATTCAGAACCTGTGATCCACTATCCTATGTAGTAAGCATTTACAGCTCCAGACATGACATAATTTACAAGGGTGGTTTGGTTTACCAAAAGAGCAAAAAGGAATGAAAGAATAATACTAGTTAAACGGCAGAATCATTGCCGTTTTCTCCGCAGAGTCCGATGAAGTTGCCACGACCATACAATCAAAAATACTACAAGGGCAGCCGCAATGGAAGTCCAGAAAATCACCAACCACACAGGCATTGACTGGGGAAATAATCCTGTCGGTGAACAAAATATAGATGCACGTCAGATACACCCTTTTAAGCAGATCAACTCTAATAGGTTATAACCTATTTTACATGGACTCGAATATGAGTATTGACTGGAGGTGCATCTGCGTCTAGATATCAGACCACCATAAACACTTAGGGTTCTTTTGGTTGATGGGACGTCGGGACCAATAGCAAAGGAATATAAACTATGTAGTACGGAAATAGACACGGACACGAGACACAACAATTTTATAAAAATGAGACACAGATATGGATAGAGACACAACAATTATTTAAACAATATTTTCAGTTATCCAACTTATTGTAACCACTAAATAATTTGTTCGTTCTTCTATCGAACGCATTATCAAAACCGACGGTGCATGTCTATATACATTCACATAAAACATTACACTTTTGGCCAATACTTTTTAAATTATTAAAATCTACCCTTGAAGTAACTACTAATATTTGCAAAAGGCACCGTGTCATGTCCCCATGAGTCCCCCTCCTCAAAAAATATTACAAACTAATGAAGATGCATGTGGCGTGTCCATATGTGTCCCTTGTTCCGAGTGTCCAACAACAATACGGAAACCTCTGAAGAATTTCCGTGCTTCATAGGACATAAATAATCCCTTACAGTATATTATCCTATCCGATTAATAGTGATCATGCAATAATACTACACCCCTCAATCCTCATGGTATTATATCTAACACCTTGTGAGATTGCATATCTAATGAGCGTTTAACCAAGATCAAAGAACTTTAACCACATACCAGATATGTAGTCACCTTGGATATATAATCTAATTCAATGCTTATATTCTGTCAAACAAACAGGTCTTTAGTCTTAGCACAGGGAAGCATTTCAATACTGGTTATAAGCTTCTTCTTTCTACAAATATTGTGCAATTTGGATACCAGTCACACACGTATCATATACACTTTACCATATGCACTTAACGTTGTCATATCTGGTCGACTCTAGAAAATAGAAGTGTAATAGGGGTACGAAGTGTAATACTGGTACTAACACCAATCCTGGTAGCTACATACTATTAACAACCTTGGGTACTTTCCAGAAAACGATAACAAAGAAAACGCACCGTGTCCAAACTTGATACAAATGAGGAGCTCAATGATGCAGATAGCAACAGAAAGCCAACAAAATGCACCCACCTTCTTCACTGGTTTTCTGAAAAGTCAAGCAGAGAGTAAGCGAAGAGACTGACCACAAAACACTCACAGTTATACTGGTGTCCATAAAAATAGCACATACAATTTGCATATGGACCAGCAAGAGAGAGAGAGTACCGATCCTGTAGGTATGAATTGTACTCGCGAATCGTTGGTATTGCAATTAGCCACCACAAAATCAACCTATACAGAATCAGTGGGTTTCGAGGAGGAATCCAAAGACAAAACTTAAGAAAGAATGTGTTGAGCTCGACAGTCAAGAACACAATGCATAAAGTCAGCACTTGTATGAAACGCCATGGACCAAGGAGGGGGTGCCACTCATCTTTGTCCCACTGTGCTGGTGTAAATTGACCTAGAGTTCTTTTAACCTGGAAAGTCGGTTAAAAGCAATCAATCTGTTAGCCACAGAGAAATGGACAATTGTAATCCTTCAAGCTATCGTCAGAATTGCAAAGCCAACAAAAAGCCGAATGACATTCATTAGATTTAAAGAAAAAAGTGAACTTTTCGTCATGAAACCAAATCATAAATAACAGGGAAACCAAACAGATTAAATCCCAACTTCCAAGGCTTGTTTATTGGGTTGGACGTTCAAACAGCTGCAATGAAGGAACAAAAAAAGACTCGACCAAGGAAGCAACCTATGCAAAACTCAGGTTTAAGGACTGACAAGACAACCACAAACGTGAACTTATTTGGGCCCTCAAGCTACAAAACCGGCACCAACAAATCCCAAACCAGTGCCCAAAATATGCAAAAGTGCCCCTGGCTGGATTGACTAAACAACCAAACAATGACAGAAGAGGGAAGTTTAAACAGCATCCTCTCAGAGAGAACAACAAATACAGAGGGTTGGCCCCTAAACGATAAAAAAACAAATCAAAGGGAAAAAGCCCAACACCTGGTAGCTGGTACCCATTACTAGAACAAATGTTAAAGGTAGTTCTCATTTGCTCTCATTTTTTGCTAGTTTTTCCACCTGTAGGCATGCATGCTAGATCTAGCATCATCCTAGCAAGTAACCTTTTTAACTTCGCTTCAGTTCAAGAATTTAGTTTTACATAGTCAAAATTTTGTATTTTTTGCATCAAAGACAGAATAACCAAATAGGTCAAACTACAGCAGCAATGGAATGGAAATATGGGGCAAGTGTTTGTGACACATGAAGTATTATTTTCTTTTTTTCTTATCTTTCTTAGGGCAAGGGAATCCTGGAGTGGGGGGACAGAGAACCAGCTAAGGCTTGCAAATCTGCAGCAGCATTAGGTACTAGGTAGTAGGCTCTCTTCCCTTGGTGTGTAGCTTCCAGGTCCAGGGGAGAACCCAATGCTTGCTCTCCCAAGGCGGTGGGACAGAACCTAAAGCTCACTTAGGCAAGAACAACTGAGGCTAGCAACACTGACCCCAAAAATGCAATACGTTGATCAAGTCAGAAAATATGGTAATAAATACTCAAATAAGAAAGGCAGCTGTGACTGCTTAATGGTGTCATTACGACGAAGCTGGAACACATATTCCACTCCTCTCTCTCAAGAAAGGGAAAAGGATATCACGAGATTAAGGATAATTATAAAAGAGTAGATATGCAGTATCAAGTATTGCAGGAGCTGGGAGAAGTCACATACTGTTTAAATGGACTCTTTTAAATCTGGGAAGTACCCTTGTGTTAAACTCAGACAATTGGGTGCTGTCCTTTACATGTCTGACATGTCTTGACACTCATACCATCCATCCTATGTCATCTCTAATAGGTAAACTTACAATATGACTGCAAGTCAACCTCCCCCATTTTTATGCTTTTTGTTACCTTGTAACCTTTTTACGCTAGAAAATATTAAAATTAGATAGCAAATAGCCAGGTCCAGAGCATTGGACACAGGAACTAGATTATGGACAAAGTAGTAGAAGAACTCGACATGCTTCAACACATACCTGCACCCGACACTCATATCCAGGTCCATATAACAAATGACACAGGCACGAGGGACACTGAATGCATCAAGGTGGAAGGTACTTCGTTCAATGGACAAGGCAACAACCGGGGTATGCATAGCAAGACACATACAGCAACTGTTGAATGTGCAAACAGTGAAGACAAAATTATGTCCTCCAATCCCTCCCTCTCCATTTGCTGAACATTAGGATGTTCTGCTTTTGCTTGTGGTAGTTAACCTCGAGACACTTCTATATCTAATTATAACCCTTTTCACCAGTTTAAATGCTCAGGCAGGGCCTGTTGATTAATAAAGGGGATTGCAGTATGATGAAGAATTTTTTTTCTGAAGATTAATTATTTAAAACACTATGAAGCACAGATGCTTCTAGATGGAAGTCACGTACTTGTATCGTATGCGTATGGGATATTGATATTCGTCTGATAGTGACAGATACGTATTCAAAAAGTATTTACAACATAAAAATTATAATTTTTTAGTTTTGACGTATGTATACTTTTCGGACACTCTACGTCACGTATCCAAAACTTTTTGTCAAAAGTAAGATTGTAAGACTTCTTGCATAGTATAAGAGTAGACTTATTTGGAATGAAGACAAATATAAATTTTTACAATTTTACTTTTTAGACAGAAAAATGTAGTAAAATAATATCAAGTTTGGAGTCGAGGTAGCACGGATAGGAGACTCTTGAAGTTAAGTTTGGAAATAGTATGGTTTTCTATCTTCATATTACCAAATTGGAGAATCACCAAGGCCTTTCAGCGATTCGACGTGCCCCCCCAAGCTAGACGCTTCACCTATTTGACCTTAGAGAGAACAGAATGAGCTGCCCCGCTTTATTCCGTCACCCGAGATCCAAATCAGTACCGGCAAAGATCTCTTGATTTCTCGCGGTCGGGCCGGCTTGGAAACGAGCTACCTGTTGCCTATCTCACCCCCTTATCATTATTTTGTGGTATGTGTTTTTTATAAATGTATTAACAATTAAACAAATAACCAAGTAAACTTGAAAACAACATACTTCACAGCTTATATTTAGGTGAAATCAACTCGGCATCAAAAACTTCAAAGTTCTGAAGGTGAAATCACTTTTTCAGGTTTAGCAAGAGAAAAAAGAAACATAACCAAAAAAAAAAAAGGATGATCTGACAAACTTCAAGCGCAACACTAAAAAAGAATCAAAATAAGTGAAAGACATGCCTTGCCCATAATATTTGGCTGCCGACTTATACCAACCCACTCATATGTTTTTCCATCAAAATACCGAACGGTATGCATTCCAGCCCAGATACCTGCATAACAAGCAAGCAATATTTAGATAAACGTGTGGCCAGTTTATTTTTTCTCCTAGAAATGTCAAGAAGAAAATAATGGAACTGATTTAAACATTCAGCCTAACAAGTTAACAATATAACCCTATTAACAAGGAACCAAATATAAATTAGAAGAAAATTTCAAAATAAGATGATGTTAAGAGGAAAATCTAACACAGTTCCTGCGTAATCCGAGCACGTGATTTCAAAGGTACTGAAGCCAAGTATAGTAGTAAAACATATGAGAGTAGTTAAGAATCCACTGACCATTCACATGGCAAGTATTGATACCTAGCACGATGACCAACACATCGAATGAAACAGGTAACACAGTATAGCACACATGAAGAAAGGACCTGAACTCACCAAAGGAGCACTGGAAAACTTCAATTTAATCCCATTTTAGGAGGTTAGAAACACAATAATGTCTTAATTACTCACAAACATTGAGGCACGAGGAACAAAAGAAAGCACACGGAGAAGTGGCAAGAACTCCAGTGACCAGCGTTAAAAGGGTCCCTTGAGATTCAACAGTAACAGGATCTAACTGCAATGGATCCAATCCCTATCAAGTACCAACAACCATCTATTCCTCAACCCTACACAGGAACTGCAACCTATGTACTGAATCATGCAAGTACAATTCCCACTCATGGTTTAGGGGATCAGAGCAACTAATAACTAAAAATCAGGAACCGTAACACGCAACACATATCAAGGAAAGATACCCACCATTGTACAGATGCAGTCAAACAGAATATTACAATACAAATATAAACAGGATACCACAAATGTCTCCAAAATCACAGATAGAACTTCTTTTTGACCACTTCACTCCCATATTGCAGAGATTTAATGCGGTTCCACACAATTTTAACCAGATGAATATCGAACTAGTCCACCCAAATTTCGTTTCTTGAAAAATTCATCCACATTCAACCATTAGTGTACAGTTAAAAACAACTAAAGCAGAGTGACAGCCCCAGAAGCCCAAAAGATGCTTTTGATGTCACTAATTCAAAATAAACCATATTGCTTTTTGAAAAACACATGTAAAAACAGAACATCATACTTGTGGCGAAGATATTATTCACAAAGGTATAAAATAAGATGACAAACAAAATTTCTGGAAGCAGAATGAAATGCACAAACGCTGATCAACTCAAATGTTGACTCGATGTCTTTTTCTTTCTTTATAAACTTAAGTTGACTCATGGACTTAGTGCAGTCTACCCCTGTACAAGAATGCCATTTTGTTTTGGGACATGAAAGACTCGACTGTGAAAAGCTTCTCCTTGTGCTGCCCGGATAATGGTCATTTCAAGATGAGGAAGTTCAGGATTGGACCTCACATTCATCTATCTCATGGACTCGTAAAAGAAAATACTAGAATATTGGGCAATCAAATCATTGACAGACAACAAAAGAACCATTCAAGAATTTCATAATCTATTCAGCACTTTCTGATGTAATTATGAGCAGGTTAATGTGTTCCAATTCAATAAAGCAAACCAGCTGAGTGTCATCAGGATTCTCACCAAACCAATTGCAGATTATTATATCGAGAACAATACTGTCCCACCAGCACTCGTTGAAATTTGGCAACATGTGGCGGAAGGTAAGCTGAAAATGCCAATACAAGAATTAACAGTATGAAGAGCTCAATATAGCCAACTTAATTATGCGTTGAAAGAAAGATTAAGACAAGCCATGAGCGGCTAAGCAGATCGATAATCAGTAATACATAATGAAACGGACATAGTTTGATCAAACCACTAACCTCCATCAACTCAAATCCAATTGACAGTACCCACAAAAGGGGCTGATTACGAATCATTATAGCCTTGCCCCACCATCCGAAGATATGAGCCAATACAAATTCATCAAAAAGTGTATCCTGCATAGAACGAAACAAATCAGAGAGCTCATGGGTTCGTAGCATTTCAGTTTTTTACCGATCTAACCCAGAAACAAGAAAGCGGGCAACATGAAAGAAATTGATTACATAGAGGGTTGTGAAGAGAAATCATACATAAACATTCTTAAACCTGTTTGTGGGATTTTCAGGCACATAGATTCGGCAATCAGCGCCATAGGATCTCTCAGGAAGTTCTGCAACAAACCATGCAAATATTGTAGGGAATAGAACTGCCTTGATAAGCAATAACTAAGTTAACACGGTAGCAAGGATCAATAGCTTATAGCACAAATCCATTGATCAAACCAAGATTGAACTAAGCAATCTCCCATAAAACAATCAATTAACAGTTCCGCAAAACCAGGTGCATTACCAATTCCAAGATCAGGATGAAGAAACTTCATGAATTGACGAGCATCATCTCGAATCTGGAAATCAAAAAAGGAGAAAGCAACAATTAATGACCATCCATTGGTTAAACAAGACAGGATCAAAAAATGAAATATCAACAACTACACACAAAATAATAGACACACAAACACATCATCAAGAGCAATGTCAGTAACGTGGTTAACTTGACAAATAAGATACCTAAAAAGCATAGGAAATGAAGTTTATGGAGCTGCAAAGCTACTTATTCCACATATTATTAAGGGCAAAGCTGGAAAGAAAAGAAGAAATCAAATAAGTACTACACATACTACTAATTGAACAACCTAGTCATTTCCAAATTTAGGCTGCGGACCCAACCAGAGGTACGCAAGATTAGGAAAAGGATCAACGAATTTGAACACTTGAATTCAATATTTACAGGCTTTTCTAAATATAACGAATACACTGACCTGGAAAAGCAGAAAGGTGAGAGAAACAAGATAAATAACAGCCATTCCATGAACTAATCGCCAGATTGCAGGATGTGGTCTGATAAGTATCCTGTATGACCAAGTGCATTTACAAACATCAAAATACAAAATAAGAGTATCGCATGACTATGTCAATAGAAGGTTAAAGGAACCAGACCAACATCAAAACTCAATTTGCAACAACCCCTTGAAGCCATATGCCTATGAAAAAATAAATGAAAAGTAAAATGGGAAAGAAAGAGAAGAAACTCTCTGCTGGATGTGGAACCATGCAATGTCAATTATGATCAGCATAAATACTCAACAATGTACAACCACCAATCAAAATCAGGAGAGTAAGAGAAACTAAAGAATGCTTTAGGTCCAAATTTCAAACAACTCAATGAAACATGGAATTCAAAGCGGATCAATAACAGCTACTATAATTTGTAACTTACGTTGACGGGGCTTGAAGCAAGCAGTAAGCAAGAAAAACTGCAATCATCGCCCATACACCCCTATCAAACACAACACTCGCTAAGGCATTTTGCAACTTGGGGAATACTACAATAGTAGAAGTAATAAACATAAACAAGGCTTAGCAAAAAAAAAACATAAACAAGAACAAACCTTTTCACAGAAATAACAATATCGCCATGTGAACTGCTTTGAGGATCAAGAGCCCCACTTGCCCAACTGGTATGCCCGTGGAGATAAATAAACCAAAATAAATTACTAAAAAACAACAAATAAAGTCTCCAAATTACAGAGAAACTCCAACATAGGCAAAGCAGATATCCATGCAAAGAGTCCAACAGAAAAGGCAAGATCATGCAACATATCTATCTATACTATATACTATGAGGGTATAGTCCACATGGCACCCTCTTCTTTTTTCCAAAAAATAAAACACACATTGTAGACACCTTTGAATTCTTTTCCAACTCTCTTTCTTTCTCTCTTTGTTGACTGTACCCATTCGTTCTACATTGACCACACCCTTTTATTTTTCTGTATTATTATTCAACCTTTCAATACACACTTTTACCCTATCAACCGTATAACCCTAATCCTCCTCCTCTCCCTTCCCCACACATCATATCACGTGCATCGCACGGGTATAACTTGTTGTAATTGCAAGGGAGTTTTTCCCCACTAGATACACTTTTCAAGGCCTTTTTAAAAAGGAGACCAACATTATTACAAAGTAAGATAAAAAAGCATAAAATCACAGAAGGGACCGCCTTGCTGAGTAAAGAACTCAATATCAATACGCATTAGCCATACTACTTGATTCTGCTTATTAAAGCCAATTTGATTCTGCTCATTAGAGCCAAGGGCTACATTTATTTATGAGCCCATCCAACAAGGTAACATGATCATCTTAATATTTAACTGCAAGGGTGGAAGAGGAATAAAAATCCCAGTACAGCTATAAAGCCATAAATTTGGCAAATTCAATCATTAATAGGAAACTACATTTAAGAAAAGATGACAGTATAAGGAATGTATACAACTTTATATATATATGAAGACATCTCTTTAGCTGTATGGTAGACCAGGAAAGAAGGTTTAAAAAGTTTTAAAATAAAAGTTTATCCACTCAAGTAAGTAGATATTCAGATAAAAACCAAAATAACTAGTTATAGTAGGCATTGAGGAGCTAATTGAAATAGTATAAAGACCATAGTGTATCTCTAGACAATTAACAATGGAGACTTCGAGCAAAATAATAGAAATATATATAATTGCCACATGAAGATAAACCATAAAGATGAATTTAAAAACAACCACTTAGCTATATAGTATGCTTTTTGAAAGATCAAATAGGTAAGCAAGTCTTAATTTTCAGGCAAAAGTGATTTCATTGGCAAACCTTAACATCTCCAACTGTATATTTGCCGTAAATAACTTGGAACAATACCTAATGATTGCAAATGTTGTAAATGAACAACTTATACTATAACCATTCAGATATATTTTACCAAAATTTATAACTTCACACAAATTTAACAACTCAACAGATACTACTTCAAACTTTCTACAAGCAGGACAAACAATGAAATGGAGAAATTCTACAGGTCCACCAATTTCAACGAGTCCATCCACTCAAGTGATGCAATTGCAGAATTGGCAAAATCTATGAACAATCGTGCTTGCAGGGAAATTAACTCACATAAGAAAGCATGCACCAACAAGTAAAAACGAAATTGTACGAGGTTTGTAAGCCCATGCAGTCCACGGATCCAGCTCATCGGCAGCAGCAGCTAATGGTCCCATGTCACCATTTTCCTGAGCGGTGCGATTCTTTCTTCGCTGTCTCCTATCACCATTAAGATCCATCACCCACTTGTTGTATAGATATGCCACTTGCTCACTGCAGAATATACAACAATGAGACCTGTAGTTGTTGGTTATGAAGGGCAACAAGATAGTACAAATCAAAATTATCATAGTTCTCTAACACCAATGAAATTAATACATATGAGATGTATGTTCAACAGTGTGGAGGTGAACAATAGAACATTATATCCTAAAATCAATAAGTCGGTACATGCTAGATTACATTAAAGGCATAACCAACATCTTGAGAATAAACAAGACGTTTCATTCTCCCCTTACGGCACAGTGATGATTGGCTTAGTACTAGTACCACAATCAGAAATACACAAAAAAAAAAAAAAAATCACATAACCGGAAGGCATTCAATAGTCTACAACGAATTGGGAAGGGGAAAAGAAGACCAGGAACGAAACATGGTTATTTAAACAAACAAAAACACAAAAACAGTAGCCCCGTGATTGACAAAAACGAAACTTTCTGGTTATCGCCCACTCAAATTTGCAGAAGCTAGCACAGAAGCAATCTGCATGTAAATAAACTCCCACCGGCCTGCTCTACAAACCAGCACCAAGCAAATTTAGGTCATTAATCTGAAAAATGAACTCGAAAATGTACCCCTCATAAACTTTGGAAGTAATTGCATATACAGGTGATCCAATTAAGCTCCTACGAATTCCACAAACTAAACATCATGACTGCCATACAAAGGATGATGATGATGCTCGATGATGATGATGATCATCATCGTGGTGATGATAGGATAATAATCGCTTAACAATCAATAAGCATATGCGAATCGAAAACAAAAAGATATTTGGAATTGTCGTACACAGTATTTCTGCTAGTAGCCAAAGCAAGCTCAATAGCAACTGCACTTTGATCATATAATCATCAAATAGGTGAACACCATGAGTAAGTAAGCACTGTAGCAACCAAATAAAGTGCATAGATATCAAGGCAATTCTAATTGCACTAGAAAACTGTACCCCACAATAAATACATATGAAAATGAAATCTCACAAGGGTTATTCCCAAAAAAAAAAAAAAAAGGATTATTCCAGTGCATGTAAATGGAAATAAACAAATAAACACAAGAAATAAACAAATAAACACAAGACCCTAAATCGAGGCAGGGGAAAAACAGCTTAAAATTGGATCTCTTTTTCACGAAAAGTACATCATAAAAAGGTTTAAACTGTACTGCTTTTTGTCGGAAAAAAAATAATAAGCTACTCAAATTAACAAATGCACCGAACTATCAAAAACACGAATATTCGAAAAGAAACACATAAACGTACAGCGTCTAAGCAGAACGGCGTTTAATCTGTCGCGATATAGCAAAACGGAAACATACAAGTGGATGTATGTATATATACGTATAGAGAGTGAGAGGGTTAGAAGATCATGTAGAGGTGATTTTTAGAGAGAGAAAGGAGAGAGAGAGAGAGAGAGAGAGAGAGGCAGCTTATGAGGACGTGTTATTTTAGGGTGACTTACGTAAAGGAGCCTGACAGGCGATGGTGAGCCGTACGATTCGGTGACGAGGAGATCGTGACCGTCAGATCGGAGAGATAGAGAGCGAGAATTTGATTGCACAAAGCGAGAGATTTTATGAGATAAACAATGATGAGAGAGGGAGAGTTATTAATGAGATTGGAGGAGGAATGCGAAACTAGAAGATAACTCACTCTCTCTCTCCAAAATTAATGTAAAAGTGTAGCGCATACTTGCAGTGCCAGAGGAGGAAAAGTGGAGAGAGAGAGAGTTCCTCTGCAACAGGGGAAAAAGGCAAATGATGAGAGAGAGGGGGAAAGGGCCCCAGGATATAAAAAGGAGGGAGAGAGAGTACGACGGTCAAAGAGAGATTTGAAGATGTCTGGAATGGATACCAGTGAGTTCAGGAAATAAGGACACGTTATTATCATACCTCGGGGGTTCTACAATTACAGCCAAAAACACACACTCACATACATAATAGGAACGTGTAACTATGTGTGTGTTTTTTGGCTGTAGCTTTAGAATTTATCACCCCCTAAAGTACCTTGGGGATATTCTCTAATTTCAGATATTAATGTTCTCGATATGCTTCTTGTTAATTGTCTAGATTATCCTTGGCCTACAACTGGATTTCTTTTTCCCAACTTTTATCTCTCCTTCTCTTTTATCCTTCCTCTTCTAAATAGTTGCAAGAAACTACCAGATTTTAAGCCCCATAAATTATATATCTAAAAGAATTATTTATTTACAATGAATTCAGTTTGGGCTCTGAATCGATTAGTAGCCAGTAAACTTTTTAGACTGACCACAACTTTTTGAACCAAGGCGTGACAAACCGACCTGCCATGCACATTGTCGATCAGCAAACTTCTACCATGCTCTTATCTAGACCATGCGAAGAATGTAGAACAGGGTAGACGCTACACATCTGCCCTTGATTGCTCGAGTAATTTCGAAAATGGCGCCCTTGATCGTTTGGCATCCCAAAATATGGCACAAAATCGGGGGGACGACCTTCCCAGGATATAATGTGGGCGTTGATGGCGGCAACCTACTCGCCTTAGATTGCTCATTTTCATAAGATACTAAAATCTACTTTCGGCCATAAAATCAGGTATGCTTTTATCCCTATTGTCAATACACGTTTGCTTATCTAACCTACACACATCTAACTTGATCGTCGGAGAGTCCTTTGCAGAAAAACAACCTTTGATCACCGGATTTGTGTGCAAGAGTTTGGAGCAAGTTATCGTTTCCCGGCATCATCAGTTTGTCGCCATCTTTGAGAATGACTTTCTCATCTAAACAAATCCAACTGACGTACTAGTAATAATAGTGACTACTAGATCAACCATAGGAGGAAGACAAGAAGGCAATACGTTCCGTAACGGACCCGGGGGGGGGAGGGTGAGTAACGCCCCATAGTACGAAAATCCACTATAGGAGCAGCTGTAGAACCTCACCCAACTGGTAGCGACGGTGGTGAAGCAAAATGAGGCACTGGTACAATAGTTGCACACGAGGGCTTCCATGTCACCTGCAAGTCCACTAGTAGAGGTCCCTCGGGAGGAGCTTGAGGGTCAGGAGAATGAAAGAGGGCAGGCAAAAGAGGAAGTTAATAGCCACCCTTGTGGAAGGAAGGGAGACGTCCCACCAAGATCAGGTGGGGTGGCCCTAATAGAAGATTTCGCAACGTAGGGGGCGGTGTGATCTATGAACTCGGGAAGAAATTGGAGGGTGTCACAAAGCAAATCGAGAAGAAAGGGCAGGGAGGAGGTGCGTGACAGGTGCCAAAGTTGAACCTATCGTTCACAGAGACAGTGATGGCTAGGTTGTTTCTCCTAAAGTTCAGAACCTCATAGATGAATCTGTTAGATGACTCATGGGATCCACTAGATCATTTGAAAACTTACAAGGCCTTTACTTACAAAGCCTTTATGACCTTACACGCGATCCCAAACGAGGTGATGTGTTGAGCCTTCCCCACCACTTTGAGAGACCCGACTCAAGGTTGGGTTGAAAAACTCAAGACTAGGTTGTTTGACAGCTTTGAACAATTGAGCCAACAGTTCATTAATAAATTCTATAGTGGCAATCGCCCTTGCTGTCTGGCCACCTTTATTCTAAACATAAAACAACATAGAGATGTGTTAGAGATTGATTCCCGATACCCAGTGATGAACGCGTACAGTTTATACAACAAAAAATTATGAAACTCAACTAGGCGAAATTAGGGTTAATACCTTCGAGATCTGTCTGATCTCGATTATCTTTGCAGTTTGATCCTGATTGTACTTTGAGCATGGCTGGAATAATCTTACTCGACTGACCTCGAGATCTTCTACCGTAATCCTATTATACCTTGATCACGAACTGAGTGTGGGCTCAAAATAGTGATCTCCTTACCTTCATAAAGTCTCTCTCAATATTTCGAATATTTAATTTTTTTTACCTAGAAAGCATAGTGGTGTATATATAGGCAACAATAAGGACCCCTAGGAAATCTATGGGCTGGGCTTCCTATATAATTTGGAATTCCTAATCCAACCCGGATTAATTTCGAATTATATAAATTATAATTCATACCACTACAGAATTATAATTGTATCCTCCTTTTATATCTCAAAATTATATTTCGAATTCTATATTATTAAATATTTGTTTATCTCCCCACATTGAGATTACAGATACTCGTTGATTAAAATAAATCACTGATAATTTATTTAATCAATATTTATAAAATTTCTTAAGACCTTCTACTTAACTTATTCGTTATGTTGGATACTAATATCTACCTGCAGGGTTTAACATAATCGAAACTTATAAACTTCCTCAATATCAGGATATCATCAATCCTTATAAAGGGACGCGGATTCCATTAATAATTAACAGTTATTGTATACTTAATATTGTGACCCAACTCATCAAGACTATTAGCCCATCAAGACCCCAAATTTTAAATAAAAAATATAAATGGAAAAAAATTAAAATTTTAATGTATGAAATCATTAATTGATTAAATTAGTTTTGTGCAATTTTATTTCTAGTCATGCATATTTTTTTATTTTTTAGACTTGTGTCTATTCATGGATTTGTGCATGTGTGTGTTTGGACCCAACCCATCGGATCATTGATTCTTGAGCCCAAACCTTAGCCCATCAGCACTTCATAGAGTTTGCCCAAGCCCAACTTGGTTTTACCTGGCCCACGATCCAAACTCTTTTGACTTGACCCAAGATCTATCTCTTCCTTTGATTTGTAGGAACCATCTACACTTGATAATTTTTCTTCCCTTGATCATTGCCCCATGTGCTAAAGATCTTACATTGGTATAAACCTTTAGCAGAATTTGTGAATGCACCTATATAGCTTGCTGAGAATTCTATTTGATAAGACTGATCACCCCCTCCAATGAAATTCATAATCTTGACCTCCACTCTTCATTTTCCCTAGCAAATCATCCATAAATCCCTGGTTTTTAATCTAAAACCACTTCAATCAAATGATTTTCTACAGAAAGTACTCTTTCACTTATGACATTTCATGCAAGAGGTAATCTCAAACTCAATCCCTCCTCTATTTCTATACTGTCATTCTCACCATTCCATATACGAATTTCAGTACTTCAGAGAGTGGAAAAAGTGCCATTGTTGTGGGATTAGAGGTATTATAGTAGAGAGAGAGGAGGAGGAGGAGGAGAAAGAACTTCCTTTGAAGTTTAATCATCCAAATCCAAGCCGTAATCTTCGGATTCAAGTTTCGATTATTCGATATCAAGGTGAATAGAACTCTCCCTAACCTTTAATTTTTGCCATTTATCTATATTGAGCTCCACGGAGTTCTGAGAAAACGAAATCCAGAACTTGTAAATTGGAGAAGACGATACTTACATTGGTGCCTTAGTTTTTGTTACATCGGTGTCTTTCCTTGTAGTACTTTTCAATGTTCTAAATTTTCATAGTTACACTGGTGCCTCCCTCTTGCAGTACTTCATAGTTTGCCTATAATTTGACCTTACACCGGTGCCTTACCTCTCTGTATCTTATTAGTATGCTATGGAAGTGACTTTACACCGGTGCCTCTAAAAACCTTACACCGGTGCCTCTGTGTGTAATCTTGATAGTCAGTTTTTGACTTAGGCTTTTTGAGGCAAGGCTTGTTATATGACAATAAAGTTATTTTATTCTTTACTTTAATTTTATTTAATGAAGATACTAAAATACCCCCCATTTGGAAATAATGGCATTTATAAAAACTTGAAATTCCATCCGAATCAAAATGTCGCCCTCTCTATTTTAGTACAAAATCGAGAAATCACCCATTTTTTTCTATAGTTTGGCCCGAAATTTACTCTAATCTTATACGTTTAAGACAAATGAATATACCATTGTACTTAGAAAAAATCAAAGAATCATTTCTAGGACTTTTTATCCCTTAAATCGAAATTTTAAAAATTCAACTTTTTTTCTATACTTAGAAATTTTTTCAGAATGTAAGAAAACATTCCCAACTTTTACTTAATGACTACTCCAATCGTAACCTACCTTAGATCGTCTTGTTGAACCTTAGGTACTATCCATTATTGTAAATTGATATCCTATTTGATGAATGTTATGTGAGGCGTTTCTCTACGAATACGTGATCATGAATTATTGTCTATATGATAATTACTCACATTATTGTATAATCTTGTTTATTTGTTAAACTTACATCTCCAACGTATCATCATGCTATCATGAGTTTAGTCGTTTGAACAAAACTTAGATGGAGTCAATGAGAGACATTTGAGGTTAGTAGAAATGACACCTGAGGTTTTGACACGAGTCATGAAAAGTCATGAGTTTTGTAACAAAAATTGAGAATTTGATAAACTCTTATGTTTGGTGACTCGAGTTTGACTTACTCCTTAGGGAGACGTGTTAGGATGTCTTTAGCCGAGATATGAATTTTAGCCGAACTACGTTTGTTATCACCGGGTTGTGTCTTCGAGCCGAATCGATCACGTTCATGTATTAAGTCAAGTTATGTCGTGAGCCAGTTATGTTCATAAGCCATGTTGTGTCTTTTCAAAAAAATAAAACGTAATTGAAGGGGAGGAGTTAGATATTTTCTAAGTCAAGGCAAGACATATGAGAGACATAATGCTGAGAGCATAACGGTTGGGAGCATGGGATACGAGAGCCGATGTTTGGGTACAGTAGCGTCTGATACGAGGTTAGCGTAGGGGTCGAGACCATATTAGTGGGGAACATCATGACACCACTTTGGAAAATGAAATTTTTATGACAAGCAACACTTGTGTCGACCCGAACTGTCACGCCCTAATTTTTATCAAACATAAATAAAGAGAAACTGATCCTTAAGTACATTAAAAGAGAAGTTTTCCATAATTAAAGTACATCGCTATTCCCTTTGGCTATCAAAAAAAA
>JABCMJ010027742.1:0-10893 GCA_014822125.1 Arbutus unedo | reverse complement strand
CTCTCAACATGATGACCTCAAATGCCTATATATGTCACCTCTATTCTTTTCATTTGGCCTAGCAAAACTTTTGGAATGTGGAAGAAGTGAAAACAATAGGAAGAGAAGAAAGGAGAAAAATTCTAGAGAGAGAGAAAAATGCACTTGTTACAATTTCCTCCTCAATCGTCAAATCAAGCTACAATGTAAGTATCTTTCTCTTAGTTATCCAATTGAATGTCCTAAGATCAACTCCAAAGTCCCCTTTCAACAAGTTACGAAGGTTGGCCAAAGGTTGAAGACGAACAGTGCTGAGTATGACCACGCTGAGATGACCAGTACGCCAGTATGACTACGCTGAGATGACCAATAAGTAGGATGACGAGCCTGAGAAGAAAAGACCAGCTGAGTAGAGGAGACTAGTGAGTAGAGGAGACCAGTGAGTAGAATGATCAGACTGAGAAGAGGAGACTAGATGAGTAGAGGAGACCTGTGAATAAGATGACCAATGAGTGAAGGAGACCAGTGAGTAGGATGAGCAGGTTGAGAGGAGGAGACCAACTGAGTAAAGTAGACCGGCTAAGCAGAGAAGACTAGTGAATAGAAAAGATCAGTGATTAGGATGACCAGGCTGAGAAGAGGAGACCGTTTGAGCAGAGGAGACTAGTGAGTAGGATGACTAGGCTGAGCGGAGGAGACCAGTGAGTAGAGATGACTAGGGAGTAAGATGTCCAAACTAAGTAGAGAAGATCAATGAGTAAGATGACTAAGATAAGTAGAGGAGACCAATGAATAAGATGACCCGACTGAACAGAAGAGGCCAGTGAGAAGATGAGCAGGCTGAGTAAAGGAGACCAGTGAGTAGAGATGACCAGTAGGTAAGATGATCAGTGAGTAGAAGTGACCAGACCAGTGGGATGAGCAGACCAAACCAGTGAGATGAGTCAACTAGACCAGTGGGATGAGTAGACCAGACAACTGAGTGTTCATTTACCTACCATTTCGATTATCTTATTTTCATTATCATGTTATTATTATTGTTACTGTTATTTCATGCAAAGATGGTTGAACATGATGATAGATTACATTTCTTTGACACATTGAGCAATCACTAAAAATAAAATAGAAGTGGATATTTAGTACTGAGGATATTTCATGGATATCCGCTTGTGAAAATTGAAGGAATTGTCAATGAGATTATGGTTGGAAATTAATGATTGTAAAATCTATGTGAGCTATGGACTTGGGAAAATATCTTCTACTTGGGGTCGAGGGATAACACCTGAGTATGAATGATGAAACACAAACATTCATGCTTGGGGGTCGACGAACGACTCCTGGGTAAGAATACTAAGATCTTAAGGTGATGATTGTAAAACAAGATTTAAAAAAAACTAGCTCATTGAAGCGTATTTTCCCCCCATGCCCCTGGCATTTCATGCCAGGTACCGAGGCAGAAGAACTTGATCAGGAAATCGAGCCACCAAAAGATTCTTACCAGGAGGGGGACGCTGTGAATCCTTGGCTGACTTAGTCGATTTTTCTTAGAATAACTCTGATTTTACCCATGTAGAGTTCTTTTATTGTATCGCGAAACTGTACCCCCTACTTTAAATTTTGTTCCAACTAAACTCTTGCTCAACTACTGGTATCCATGTATTAATATTGGTAATGTTATCTTTTAGTTCTTTTATTATTTTATTTTATTTTTTTCGATAAATCAGGGCGTTACAGAGTGGTATCAGAGCCCTAGGCTTCTCTTTACCTTGGGACCTTGGGTAAAATTGGGTAGATCACATCTGAGTGTTATACCTTGGGTAGTTATATGTGTCTGCATTTCATATAAGGATATTGTATATCTAAGTTTAAACTATAAATATTTTGTTTTTCAGATGGATTTGAACTCTGAGCAACAATTTTTGGCCGAGGACGTTTCTGAGAGCGAGCTCATGGACGATTCCATATCTGAACAACCAGGACTGGTGGACTACGCAAATGACAGTGATGGAACCGATGATAGTGACAATACTAACGATAGTAAAAGTGATACCAGTAGCGAGGATGAGGATCCTGATGAGTCTCCGTTTCTGGGAGACAACGACTACGATGATGTACCACTGGTGGGGATGGATTTTTCTAATGATGAAGACTACCATATTGCCCCTATGCCACCAGTTGATGCACTAGCAGTGAAGCAGATGATTTTCTTGTGGTGCTCACACTAGCTGCACTTGTACAGGAAGAGAACTACGAGATCCTAGAACCCGCACTGTTGGCGCAAATACCTATGATGGATTGGGAGAGAGACGAGGAGGAGATTCTAGGGGTTGAAGAGGATGTCGCAGCACCGTGGGTGGATGAGGATGTAGTGGATGAGGAGCCGATTCAAAGTAAACCATATTTCATGGGCCCTGTTATGATCCTTAACCGGATAGAAGAAGAGAAATATTAGCTCAACGTGCCTCTTGGATTCAAGTTACATGTTGGCAATTGTGTGCCTTGCTAATGTGTGCAGCTAGAGAGACCTTACGATGAATCTCGAATCGTGGATTGGTTAGGTGAGGTGGACTTCTTCGATCACTTACGTGGAGTGGCCGTTTTGAGTGGAGGACCGATAGCTGATGAACCCCTCGGAGCCTAACTCATGGGTCTACAGGACTTTCTGGCTTTGCTATGGATGTCAGGAGGCAACCTTAGAGCGAGAATATAGCCTTCGTCGGGAGTTTTCCAACCTTTTCTTGCCATAGTTCGGACATTGTAGTAGGGCTGGGTAGTGTATAGAGTGTAATTTTGTTGGGCTGAGAAAGAACAATGTACTTTTAAACACTCTAACGAATAGGCTGACTTATTGTATGCACATTTTGACTTGTGATATATGCATGCAAACTATGATGTACTAAATTATTAGATGTAATGGAACATCTTATTTTGCACGAACATGTACTTTATGCTAATTTTGGTATTTCAATTTTTATCCACTGTAGATAATGGTAGAAACGGATTATGATGCGAACACTAACAAAAACCCTGGACCTAGTCATCATACCCAACACCCTCCACCACCACCTCAGCATGATGCTGCACCAGGAATCGTATAATTCAACCAACTATTACGCACTTTTATCAATGCAACTCGACCTATACCACCACAAAAAATTCAACAACAGCATATCGAATAACCCAACAGGAGCATTCTACTCAACGAGTTCTGTAGAAGGTGACCACCCGTTTTCTCGGGAGAAACCAACCCGGGAGCTGCAAAAGTTTGGCTCAAGCAGATAGGAAAGCTCTTGGACATCATGCAGATACAAGAATACGGAGACAGAATAGCCCTTGCTAAATATAAGATGTAGGGTGAGGCAGACTATTGGTGGGATGTAGCCAAGACCACTCACGATGTGTAGACTATGACCTGGGAAACATTCAAGACACTCTTCTTGGCAAAATACTTTCCTACCCCTGTGAAACAGACCTTGATTTTAGAATTCATGAATCTAAGGCAAGGGAATAGGACAGTGACACAATATGCTACTAGGTTTGAGGAGTTATCAAGACATGCCCCTGAATATGTACCAACAAACGCCTCTAGGGCTAGAAAATTTGAATGGGGACTTAACCCCCAAATCCGCAAAAATGTTATGTCTCAGAGGACATTAATCTACGCTAAAGTTGTGGAAGGAGCCCTACAAATGGATTAGGAGGCTTCAGACTCCAGGAGAATTTGGGATCAAAGTAGGAGTAGGCAACAACAACAACATCAGGGAGGACCTATCGGCACTCAATGTCCTAGCAACCAAGCCAGGCCATACAGTCATAGCAATAAACTCAACCGACCGCTAGCGCAACAAAACCAACAATGGAATGCAACCTATACCATGCCCAACCGTCATGTGAGGAACAATTCAGTCACATGTTTTGGATGTGGAAAAGAAGGCCATTACAACAGTTAGTGCTCGCAAGCTATCACCGGGGCAAATCAGCAGAGGATTAGAAGAGCACCAACCGGACAGCAACAAGAGAATTGGCAACCCCGTCCTAACAACTGGAATGCATAGAGGTCAAGTCAGAATAATCCGACTAACAAGGACAAAGGACTAGCTGGGCCCAAACCTACACAAAGAGGTAGAATCCTTGCTCTAAATGGAGAAGAAGATGAAGTCAGAGAAAAAGTGTATGATCCTTCAGTCATACAAGGTAACCTAGTACTATTCAACTCTTGCATTAAAGCTTTATTTGACACAAGTGCTTCGCACTCGTTTATATCTGCTGAATGTGTTAGTACTTTGGAACTAGTGCCTGAACCATTAGGGTTCTCTATGAGTGTTACGTCACCCTTAGGAGGTGTAGTCTCGATCGGACTAGTATGCAAGAACTGCGATATAGAGGTCTCAGGACTACGTCTAACATATGACTTACGAGTCATAGAGATGACCGACTTTGATGTTATCTTGGGCATGGATTGGCTATCCGCCCACCGAGCAATAATCAACTGTCATCAGAAGATGGTAACTGCCTACTCCTCGGATGGAACTTGTTTCAAATTTAAGGGGGATAGGCAGGAACCTGCATCGTTGCTGAAGGCACGATCAAGATGGCACGACGGTCTAATAGGGTGGCTAGCGAGCCTAACGCTGAACGAGGATGACCGCGTGGAGTTGAGACTTCCACGTGTCATATGCGAGTATGCTGACATCTTTCCTGAGGAATTGCCACCATCGAGAGAGCTGGATTTCACCATCGAGCTTATGCCGGAGACTGCACCAATTTCCATAACTCCTTATAGAATGGCACAGCCGAGCTTCGAGAGTTGAAGACGCAATTGCAAGAACTTCTGGACAAGAAATTCATCCGACCAAGTACTTCACCTTGGGGAGCACCAACATTGTTTGTCAAGAAGAAGGAAGGGACCCTCAAATTATGTATTGACTACCGTCAACTCAACCGAGTGATAGTCAAGAATCGGTATCCACGTTCAATAATCGACGATTTGTTTGACCAACTCAGAGGAGCTACCTGGTTCTCCAACATTGAATTGAGATTACGATACCATCAGTTGCGAGTTAGAGAATTAGATATACCTAAGATGACATTCTGAACTCGCTACAGTCACTACGGGTTTGTAGTAATATCTTTTGGTCTGACCAACGCACCAACAGTCTTCATGTGTCTGATGAACAAGATTTTCACGCCGTATTTAGACCAGTTTAGTTGTACGAGACAACCAGTTCTATGCCAAAGCCAGCAAGTGCAAGTTTTGGATGAGAGAAGTAAAGTTTTTAGGACACATGGTGTTAGAGAAAGGAATCTCTATGGATGATAGCAAGATTGAGGCTATCAGAGATTGGAAGATGCCGACTACAGTGTTTGAGATTCGGAGTTTCTTGGGACTTAAAGGATATTATAGATGATTCATTTTGAATTTTTCAACATTGGCTAAACTGCTGACATGATTGACTTGGAAGGGAATCAAATTTGAATGGGACGAATCCTGTGAGAAGTCTTTTTAGGAGCTAAAGGACAAGTTGGCAAACACATCAATACTCGCCATTCCGGAACGTGATGTGGGATATGTCGTTTACTACAACGCGTCCAAAGATGGATTGGGATGTGTGCTGATACAGAATGGTAAAGTGATACTATATGGTTCACGACAACTGAAGCCCCATGAGAAGAATTATTCGACGCATGATTTGGAACTAGTCATCGTGGTGCATGCGCTAAAGTCTTGCCGAGATTATCTGTATGGCGTGAAGTTTTAGCATTCTCGGATCATAAAAGTCTCGAGTATATATTCACACAGAATGATTTGAATATGAGACAGAGATGTTGGATGATATATCTAGAGGACTACGACTTTTCACTTGCCTACTATCTAGGGAAAGCCAATGTTGTAGCAGACGCGCTAAGTTGCAAGTCTCGAGGACACATGGCCAGTTTGGCAGTTCGAGAATGAAAATGCTTGGGCAAATTGAGGAATTTGGTCTCAAACACAATGAGATCACGAAGGAGCATGCCTGTATACTTTGACAGCTACACCTGGACTTCATGTAAAGATTCTAAAGTTCAGACACTCGATCAAGAGTCAAATCTCATCAAGCAACGGTTATCTACAGGAGAAGCTATAGCGGGATGAACCGTTGGTGCTGACAAGAGTTTGAGGTATTTGGGACAGATATTTGTACCGGATTTTGAGACACTACGGGAGTCAATTTTGAGAGAATTTCATCGATCGAATTTTTTCGTTCACCTCGGAGGAAGCAAGATGTACCAGGACTTGAGGAGGAGTTACTGGTGGAACGGAATGAAGAGAGATGTGGCCAAGTATGTAGCTACTTGCCTTACATGTCAGCAAGTCAAGATTCAACACCAAAAGCCCGGAGGTACTTTACAACCTCTACCAGTACTAGGTTAGAAATGAGAACACATCGCTATGGACTTTGTAACTGGGTTGCCCAGATTACATCAGCAGCATGACGCCATTTGGATTATCGTGGATCGTTTGACCAAGTCGTCGCACTTTTTGCCTATCCGAGTGTCAGACACAATGGACTTTTACAGTCGCCTGTACATTAAGGAGATTGTCAGACTTCATGGTGTACCTTTGACCATCATATCAGATCAAGACACGCGTTTCATGTCTACTTTTTGGAAGAGCCTACAGAGAGCTATGGGAACTAAGCTGCCTAAGCGCCGCATTTCATCCCCAAACCGACGGTAAATCTGAGTGGACAATTTAGACACTTGAGGATATGCTTCGAGCATGCATACTTGACTTCCAAGGAGGATGGGAAAGACACTTGCCACTTGTTGAATTCGCCTACCACAACAGTTACCAAACGAGTATTCAGATGGCACCTTACGAAGCACTATATGGACGACCATGTCGATCGCCAGTCTGTTGGATAGAAGTAGGAAAGACGAGCTTGTTGGGACCCAAAATTGTCCAAGAGACAACTGAAAAGGTCAAGATTATCCGACAACAACTCCTAACCGCGCAGAGCCGTCAGAAGAGCCACATCGACAAGAGGACCAGACCATTGACTTTTAACGTCAGGGATCGTGTGTTTTTGAAGATTTCACCAAGAAGAGGAATCATTTGATTTGGCAAGAAAAGAAAGCTATCTCCAAGATTCGTCGGACCATTTGAAATTCAACAATGCATTGGAGAGACCGCTTACCAACTAGCACTACCACCTCAGCTTGATCGTATCCATAATGTTTTCCACTTATCTATGCTTCGGAAGTATCTAGCTCACCCAAATCACATCCTAGCTTGGAAAGATATCACCGTTGACGCAGACACGACTTATGAAGAGCAACCAGTGTAGATCCTTGATCTTGGGGAGAAGATCCTAGGAGGGAAGATTATCAGAATTGTCCGCGTCTTATGGCGTCATTGCAACATTGAAGAGTCAACATGGGAAAGAGAAGACATCATTCGAGCCAATTACCCGCAACTCCTAAAGCACCACACAATGTAATTTCGGGGACGAAATTTATTAAGGGGATAAATTGTAAATACCCGAATTTATGAATACAAATAAAATATTTTTTTTCTTTTAAAAAAAGAATGAAAAAATAAATGATGAAAAATAAATAAATGAAAAATTAAATAAATAATAAATAAATAATATGAGTATAATACATGTATATGTATGTGTAATAATATCATCCATCACCTCTTCATGCTCGGCCAATGGGAACACAAACACTCACTTTCCACTGGGTACACACACACACACACACACACACACACACACACGTATACACGTATAATCTGAGTAAACCCATGAAAATTCTTAGAAAACTCACCAAATCCAAGGAGTAAATCTCTTCTCCCCAATGGCAACTCTTCTCTTGAACCCCACTCCTCTTCTCTCAAGTGAAACCTCCATAGACCCATGGTTTTACTCCTAAAAATCTCTTCTTATTCACATATTTTTTTTCAGATTCTTGGCAGCCAAGTATTTCTCACCAATGACATCCATGACAACTTCTAAATTCACACTCAACTTCCATGCTTAACCATACTTGCACACCAAGTTTTTTCTTTTGTCCTCTCAACAAGATGACTTCAAATGCCTATATATACCACCTCTATTCTTTCATTTGGCTTGGCAAAACTTTTGGAATGTGGAAGAAGTGAAAACAATAGGAATAGAAGAGAAAAATTCTAGAGAGAGAGAAAAATCCACTTGTTACAATTTCCTCCTCAACCGTCGAATCAAGCTACAATGTAAGTTTCTTTCTCTTATTTATCCAATTGAATGCCCTAAGATCAACCCCAAAGTCCCCTTCAACAAGTTATGAAAGTTGGCCAAAGGTTGAAGACGAATAGTGCTAAGTATGACCACGCTGAGATGACCAGTAGGCTAGTATAACCATGCTGAGATGACCAGTAAGTAGGATGACGAGGCTGAGAAGAGGAGACTAGTGAGTAAAATGACCCGATTGAGTAAAAGAGACCAGTGAGTAGAATGACCAGGCTGAGAATAGGAGACCAGATGATTAGAGGAGACCTGTAACTAAGATGATCAGTGAGTCGAGGAGACCAGTGAGTAGGATGACCAGGTTGAGAAGAGGAGACCGATTGAGTAAAGAAGACCGGCTGAGCAGAGGAGACTAGTGAGTAAAGGAGACCAGTGAATAGGATGACCAAGCTGAGGAGAGGAGACTAGTGAGTAGAGGAGACGAATAAGTAGAATGACCAGGCTGAGAAGAAAAGACTGGCTGAGCAGAGGAGACTAGTGAGGAGAGGAGACAAGTGAGTAGGATGAGTAGGATGAGCAAAGGAGACCAATGAGTAGAGATGATCAGGGAGTAATGAGTAGAGATGATTAGGGAGTAAGATGTCCAGACTAAGTAGAGGAGATCAGTGAGTAAGATGACTAGGATGAGTAGAGGAGACCAATGAATAGGATGACCCGACTGAATAGAAGAGGCCAGTGAGAAGATGACCAGGCTGAGTAGAGGAGACCAGTGAGTAGAGATGGCCAGTAGGTAAGATGATCAGTGAGTAGAAAAGACCAGAACAGTGAGATAAGCAGACCAGACTAGTGGGATGAGTAGACGAGACTACTGGGATGAGCAAACAAAACCAGTGAGATGAGTAGACCAGACCAATGGAAAGTGGTATTCTCAAGATTCCCGTGAATTACTAAAATAAATTTTGTGAAAGTGGTATATTAACAGATTTCAATGAAAAGAAATAAAAAAGATATGATTTTTTGGATCCTGATTTTCGTAACCAAAGTCACTAAAATAGATTTCGGGCATATTAACAGATTTCGGTGAATTTTTTTAAGATTCCGATGAATGTCTTTTCGGTTCTGGTAATATTATCAATATTCACTAAAAAATATTTACCATATTTGATTCCACATTACAAGCCTAATTACTACTATGATTTTAAACCTACTAAATCAGGAATTATATGTTTCACTTAAAAGAGGATAAAATGGTAAACTGACACTAAAAAATAATGATTAAAATGTCAAATCGTATAAAAATATGATGAAAAAATAATTTCAAAAAGTAAATGTGATAAAAATCTATACTGTCTAAACTAATAGAACCTTGATTTGAACTACCCTTCGATAAGTTACTTTGGCCAATTGGCCTATGTCATAACAAAAGGAATGGTCATTTCTTCTTTAAAATCACAAGTAACGGGTTTTTGGAAATATGAGTGGGTCAGTGGAAGTACAAGAGTTATATAGTACAGAGCACTTAATAAATTTTACCCATTCTCGGACATATGGAATCGAAGATTCTACTTTAATATTTAAAATTGTGTTTAGATTTATTTTTTAGAATTTTACGAAAAAATTCAACCCATTGAAATATTATTAAGTACTTGAATATAAAATTATGATTCAGTAGCCAAAACATTTTACAAAATAGATAATTTTGATCATCAAAATAAAACATGTGGAGAGTATTTTTATTCATCTAGTTATATTGGGCAGCAGAACATGTTGGAATATTTTTGTTAAAATAATTAATCTACTAAATTTTTATTACTCATTAATATAATCTTCCGTTTATATTTTGACCCTATTTTTTTTTTCATGATAAATGAATTTTATGTTAGAAAAGCTCGCAAGTGATTTCTAGCCGTTAGTGGTAAAGGAGGTTTTAAAGTATGGGCGAAAACGGATCTGGATCTGGGGCCTTGTTAAACTGCGTAGTTTAGTATGAAACTATGTAGTTTTAATTTTTGCTGTGTATGACATGTTTGGCTGAAATATTAAAACTCAAATCACTTAAAACGATGTCATTTTATTCTCGAAAAATTACTAAAAATTCACCGTTGACTTGAAAAATTATTTCGGAATTAACCGTGTACTCAGAATTTAAAAAAAAAACTTTTTTTTGAATTTTTTTTTTTATCTTTAAAATGGAAATTTTTCAGTTTTGATTTAAAGAAAGAGAAATAACTTCACAAATCATACTGTCGCCCTACCTTAAAAAAAAGGGATTGACATCGCTCATTTGAATCCCTTTCGATTGTGCTGTCTGAATTTTATTCTTGAAAAAATATTAAAAATTCACCATAGACTTGAAAAATTATTTTGAAAATAACTGTGAATTCAAAATTCTTAAAATAAAAATTCTTTAATGAACTTTAGATTTAAAAAAATTGTGCTAGTAGGATAAAATAAGAAATTTATTAACGAATATTGTTTTTAAAATTCCGAGTTCACAGTTATTTTTGAAATAATTTTTCAAGCCTGCAGTGAATTTTTAGTATTTTTTCAAGAATAAAATCAGAATAAGACGATCTAAAGGGGTTCAAATAAGCAATATCAGTTCTCTTTTCTTTCTCCAAAGTAGGGCGACAGTACGATTTGTAAAGTTATTTCTATCTTTTTTTGGACAAAACTAAAAAATTTCTAGTTAAGATTCCAAAAA
>JABCMJ010027741.1:0-12039 GCA_014822125.1 Arbutus unedo | reverse complement strand
CACATCCATTAATTATCTTTGGGTTAAGAACACAAGTATTCATAATAACTATGAGGTGTGAATTCTATTATATTGTCTGTGTAAATACAATTATCTCAAAGTAGTTCTGGTCAATATATACAACGAGTACTAACATAATGAGTTAAAACTATATTATTTTTCGTAGTTAAGATAGACCTACTGAAACACTGTGATATAGTCCTACTGGTGGTGCGTCCAATTTCACCTAAGACTATGAACTAAAGACTAATAATCTACAAGAATCGATAATCCGTTCCTCTATGTGTAAGTCAAAATCTACATACCAGATTATCTACTATGTGGAATAAGAGACACCTATGTACAATATGACATGATATAATGCAAACATTGACTATAAAGATTCTCATCAAGAAAATGAATAACTGTTTAAATAATTCAAAACAAATATTAATGTATTACATAAAGTCATAGCTTTTAGTATAAAACCCCAACAGACGGTACCAATGCCAGACTTAGAGGCTTGCTGACACATGGCACTATGGACTTTACTAACTTTCGTGTCTATATTGAGGTTTCCATTGCCATTTTGGAGATAGTGTCTCTCAACCAGTGGAAATAGCAAGACATGTATTATAGGGTCAATTGGCATTGCTATGGAGTGAAAGAGATGACGTAGGAAAAGGAGTAGCAAATGCGAAATAAGCACCCGCAACTGGTTTGATTGGTTTGAAGAGTATATGAGAGCAGTATTAGAGTAAGTGTTACAACAGTGAGATGACAAAGGATACGCAGAGAACAGTTATATACATTTGTTGTCTTCTAGATATCCTTTATGATCATGTACTTTATTTGTTGTAAACACAAGATTGATAAATAAAAGTTTGTTTTTACTCATGCTTTGCTTCATTCACGCATCTTCGTTTTGATATTTTAATAACAAGGCATGAATAGACTTACCCCCCCCCCCCCCTGAAATCGAGCTCAAAATTTACAGAATGACTTCCTAAGATGAGATTAAAGGCATTAACAATGACGGCAGACGAGTTGTTGATGAGGCACTTGGTAACGAGCAGAACACTAGAATCAAGAACAACATAGCACCATAAGTTAACCTCTCAGTCAGCATTCTACCTAACGTGTTTTTGGGACCAGAACATGTAGCATAGTTTCTCTAGGCATTTGTCGCTACACAGTCTGTGCCACCTCCACTGCCCCAGGGACCACTGTCGCCACCACCAAGCCATGTGCATGAATAGCAACGGACACCCAACCCATCGCCAGTACAAAACCCACCACCTATAGCATTTCATCCTCATATGCCATACTACCAGTATCCCATGGTCTACCTATCAGAGATGTAGAACACCCTATGCAGAATTCCTATGACTCAGGGAATGATATTGTCAAAATTCAAAAAGTAGCATCCTCCTATGTTCAATTGAGAACCTAACTCCATAGTTGTTGAGATTTGGCTAAAGCAAATTGAAAAGCTCTCTAGGACTATGCAGATCACTGGCGAGGGTGACAGGATTGCGATGGCTTCCCATCAATTGCAAGGGGAGGCTGATTAGTAGTGGGATATTGTCAAAACGATCTACGATGTTGAAGCCCTGACCGGGGTTGAGTTCAAGGAGCTATTCTTGCGGACGTATTTCTTAATGTCTATTAAATAGGCGATGCTAGAGGAGTTCATGAACATAAAGTAAGACAACTTGAACGTCACTCAATGTATAGCTTGATTTAAGGAGTTGTCTTGGCACGTGATAGCCCTTGTGTTGATGGATGAGCCAAAGGCCAAATGGTTTGAATGGGGATTGAGCTGGCCATTAAAGGTAAGGTGATGTCCTAGAGAGACGCGACTTATGCTATGGTCATTAGTAATGTACTTATGTTAGAGCATCAAGCTATGGATTGTTGTCAACTGTGGGACCTAGAGGAGAAAAGCGGGACAGGAGACAGAAGGACCTATCAAAACTAGAGGAAATAATAACTGAGGGTTTGTTCAAAGCAAGCCCTACCAGTAGTAACAGTAGAGGACTGACTAGACCAATCCAAATAGAAACCAACCATCACTAGGCAATAATAGTCCGGGGCAGTTTTAGGAAATTGTAATGAATATGGTTGACATCACATGCAACAAATGCAATGAGAAGGGCCACATAAAAAGATAATGCCCACACCCCTCGAGACAACAAGATCAGCAGGACCAACAGGGCAGGCTCAGAAGTAACAAGGGTCAAACAGTTGGGCAGGACAGACAGGGCAGTTGGCAGCCCCGACAGAGCCAGAATGCAGGGGGTAATAGGAGAGGCAATCAGGCGTTGGGAGGTAGGATTTTTGCTCTTCAGGGCCAAGATGAGGAATATGAACCCGTGGTCATATAAGGTACACTTGTGTTATTCAATACTTATGTCGAAGCATTGTTCAATTCTGGTGCTTCGCACTCTTTTGTATCTACTGCATGTGTACAATCGTGGGGGCTAGAAACCAAAGGTTTAGACATATCAATGTATGTCATGTCACCTCTAAGAGCATAAGTAATAGTGGGTACTATATATGGGGCCTGTGACATAGAGATAGCAGGCCTTCAGTTGACATGTAACTTGCGAGTCATTGAGATGGCAGACTTTGATGCCATACTAGTTATGGATTGGTTGTCAGCACATAAAGTGGTGATCGATTGTTACCGAAAGACTGGGACTATCTATTTGATTGATTGATCCTACTTCAAATTTAAGAGGGATAGGCAAGATCTAGCCTCGACATCACAATCTAGGCGGCACGATCAATTGACTAGTTGGTTAGCCAGCTTGAAGTTGGAGAAGTCAAACTGAAAGGATTTGGGATTATCAAAGGTTGTGTGCAAGTTTACAAATATATTTCTGAAAGAAGTACCAACTTTGCTGCCAAAACGGGAGTTGGAATTTGCAACTGATCTACAACCTAGAACGACACCTATTTCATGGTACCATACCGGATGACGCCAGTTGAGTTGTAAGAGTTGAAGACACAACTTCAAGACTTGTTTGACAAAGGTTACATACAACCTAGTACATCGCTGTGGGGAGCACTGGCGTTGTTCATAAAGAAGGAGGAGGGCACATTGAGAATGTTGATCGACTATTGTCGACTTAACCAAGTCACAATAATGAATAAGTACCCTTTACCCAGGATAGATGACCTGTTTGATCAGTTGAGGGGAGCGACATATTTCTCGAAGATTGATCTAAGTTCTAGGTATCACCAGCTCCAGATTAAGGAGGAATATATAGTAAAGACCGCATTTCGAACACACTAGGGCCATTATGAGTTTGTAGTAATGTCATTCAGACTTACTAACGTGCCAGCGGTGTTCATGTGCTTGATGAATCAAGTTTTTTCGCCATATCTCTACGGTTTGTTTTCATATTCATTCACTATATTCTGATCTATTCATTGACGGAGCAGCAACACATTGAGCATCTGAGAATAGCACTGAAAGTATTAAAAGATAATCAACTTGATGGTGCGAGTTCTGACTAAAAGAAGTAAAATTTTTGGGACATGTTGTGTTTGGGAAGGGAATATTAGTCAATGATAATAAGGTTCAGGTGGTAATGGAATGGAAGCAACCAACGTCAGTCTTCAAAGTCAAGAGTTTCCTAGGCTATTATAGAAGTTCAATCAGGACTTCTCTGTAATTGCAAGGACGATGAGTCGCCTTACCTAGAAAAGTGTTAAGTTTGAGTGTAACAAAGCTTGTGAGAAGGCGTTCCAAGAATTTAAGAGAATATTGACTAGCGTGCCAATAGTGATCATACTGGAGAGAGGTGTAGGCTACATAGTATATTGTGATGCATCTGAAGAACGGTTGGGATGGATCCGAAGAACGGTTGAAGTAATAGCTTACAGATCAAGATAATAAGAGACTCATGCTAAGAATACCCAATGCACCATCTGGAATCGACAACCGAGGTGTTCACATTGAAGTCGCAGCATTACAGAATCAATTTATGTAAGAATTTATTGATTTAATGCCCTAAAAATAAATCTTACCAATTAATCAAGGTGCCAAATAATAGATTCAAATAAAAAACTTTATTAGCATATAATGGCAATTTCGTTCAAAATAGATGGGAGGTTCATAGATGTTAAAAAGTTCATAATCATAAAAATAATTCAAAACTAACTGCCCGTTTTGAATTATTTTGGTTCCTACTGATCTTTTTTTGTGTTGTAAGCACAACACATAAAAATAAAAGAAAAACAATTCTTGCAATGTGCAAATAATTAACAATTATTATGTAATGTACTCAAATTATTAATTGCTTCTCCATCGAATGAAACAAATAACCAAATGAAAACTTCTATCACATAATAATTCGTCTACGTGAGTATATGGTTACAAAATTAAAAGAATAACTTAAATTGTCATTAAAAAAAAGAGGCCCAATTTAGCCAAACTTTATTTTTTTAAATTTATTTGTCTTTATTCAAGTTTGTTCCGCCTTTGTTAGTGTTGTGTCAAATTTTTGTGAATTATTGATATGTCTTAATCATAAAAATCTAACAGGTAAAAATATATATATATATATGGCAAAAAATTTTTAAAAATTCATCAAAAATTAAAATAATACAAAACGAACAGTTATTTTAAAATTATTTTTGTCAAATTTAGTTTAATCATCCCTTAGCTATTCTTGAAAATCAGTCAAATACCCTCACATAGATTTTTCTGTAATGGCGTAGACACAAGTAATACAATGATAAAAATACATAACATTATTTTTTTTAAGTACACATCTATCGGTACCCACACTAAAACACGTTACATAAATCGAAATAATACGTGAACATTGAGTGACCAAACTCTCCCCAACTAGCATCCCGACCGATGAAAAGATTGAATACTGTGCGAACCCGACCGATTAAGCTTTCATGTTATTGGAACACCGCAAAGAAAAATATCAAAGTTAAGACCTTAGAATAAGCCATGCTTAATGGACTTCTGAGAACCTGTGCCCCATTTCTGAATAAGTCATGTGACTGATTTGGTACACCGGAAGATCTCTTAGCAATCGAAAGGTTCCATCCGTTACGGGTCTTAAGGATCTCCACTTTCTACCATTGATAGAATGCAACAAAACGGCTTTTGGTTTTAGAACTCAAAGGCCTCTCCATATCTATTTATATGGTAGTTTCACGTTTTTAGAAGAAATTGAAAAATTCTATCTGCATTTTTCATTCCTAGAGTTGTGATCTTTGTAAGAGAGACAGAGACAAAAACAAAGAAGTTTGACAGGCAGTCAGAAGATCGATGTTTCTTCAACTGTGTAGTCGTTTTATTCTGGGAGACGATGCCAAAGAAAACCTCCAACACCCACGGTGAGGCGGCGATTTGTCTTAAACGAATTGTGTGAAACGCAAGACTCGGTTCAATTTGATTTTACATTTATGTGTTGTAATTTTGGTTTCTATGATTAATAAAGTAGATGTATTGTTCCAGAAATTTCTCTATGGTTTTAGGAATCTGTCGCGTACTATTTTCCCTACAATGAGGTGGTAGAGTGATGGAATTTAGATATGCCGTATTTTTCCACCATTTTCTTTGTTGCTGCAAAAAAGTTACTTGAGTAAACACCTAACCTGAAGAATTGTGGAAACAGGAAAGCAAATTGAATAAAAAAACCATTGGGCTACCACAGCCAATTATGGTAGTAGCTGGACTTCTTTCAAAGGAAATGGATTGGAAATGGTGGTGGGATTTTTCTGGAAGTGTAAGTTCACATATTCTCAGCAACCGGAAAACAATACATGGAGAGACTAGCACTGAGTTACAAGCATTTGCCACCTCACCTGAAACCATGCTTTTTGTAATTCGGAGACTTAAGGAAGACTATGAATTGCCGGTACAGAAATTGATTTGGTTATGGAGCCCTGACGGTTTAGCATTTCCTATTCTTATCTTAATGTTCATATCTGTTCAAATTTTTCTACTGGTTTGCCTGTGCCATGTCAAAGAGAAAGGAAGGAAACGTGGCACCTGATGTATCAGGTATTCTAGGTGGAAACTGGAAAAGGGTTGCAGGATACAGTTTCTTGCTAACGGGTGAGAGAAGCAAGTGCTTATCCCAAGCTAATAGGGTGAAAATCATAAAGGATGTTAAATTGTTAAGTCAACACTTCCCTCCTATGTCATGCAATGTAACCATCTTCGAAAAATCCATCTCTTTGACAACCGCAACCAAAAGATCTTTTGTACGTGGTTTACTAAGAGTGCAAAAGAACGCATCACGTTTGTGGAAGAATGCGGCAAAACCAAAATGGGCCGGGTATTGGTGACACTGATAGTACCAACAATGTGGCCGGGAAGAAACTCAAATGAAGACTTAATGAGGAACCTGAGTCCATCTGGGTGACAGTTCTTTCTAAGATATACAAGGCCCCTTCCTGCCAAGGATTTGAAACATTCCCTACGCAGAGTGAGTTAAGCTCTTTAATTTTGGAACTATGAGTTGATGTGAGAAAGGGGATAGAAACCAGCTTCTGGTTGGATAACTGGAGTGGGATGGGCATTCCGGAGATCAAATTTGGTCTCCTGACTGTCCTTCATCCTCCTTCCATTGGTTGAAGCTAGGATTAGAGCTGTCTCTCTCTCTCAAATGGCTAAACCCCAGACCGGACACCATTGTTTGGGACAAAACTATTGATGGCAACTTTAATTGTCTTTCTGCATGCCAAATCCAAAAATACCTCAGTTTCCAATCCTTCTGAGGACTGGGTGCCTATGGAAAACCAAACCAACCCCTCATTTGCAGCTTTTTCTTTGGTTATTTTCCCTTCAGCATTTCAACACCAAATATAAGCTCTCGATTCCCTGCGTTACTATGGATAACGTTTTGTTTACCTTGTATTAAAACAGCTAGTCGTGTTCTATGTGACTATTGCAGTGATAACTAAATCCACGAAGAACCCGATTGCCCACTTTCATCCTTCTATAACTGCCTTCTGCGATTGGCTCTACATCTATTGTCACTCTAGCGCGTGGAACAACTCTGTATTGCCTTGGAATACTGTTTTTCCATTTGCATAATGCATACTCGTTTATGTTGTTGAATAGGAACTGCAAATACTTTGAAACGGAGGCAACAACCAGCATGGAGGTATTATGGCCAAGAGCTTCTGAATGGTTACACAGCTAGGCTCTCCCAAGCTTAGACAAGTCTATGCTGAAGCAAACAAGTGCACAACCGCGTCATCTTTTTCCTTAAGGGAAGAATTAGGGTTTTGCAATCTAATCAGGAAGTATTTCTCATCAATTACTTGCTGACTCTGTAGCGGATGTATATCCAAGAGCTATCTTTGCTTAGTTTTCGACATTACAGTTTACCATAAAATTAACAATAGTACTAGCATCAGTACTCAAATCTACCCCAACATGAATTGAGTATCATCTTCAAAACCCAATTAGGCATCATATCAAATGTATTAATTTCTTGAATAAACCCCCTTGATTGTCACTGGGAGAATCGAGATACAAATCCATTCATACATAACCAAATGGATAACTAGTATTGAATATACAAACAAAAACAAAAGATCCCCAAATAAGGATCTCAACATAGAAGTACAGAAGAAAAAATTTACCCACTACGATCATCATATATCACTGTTAGTCACATCTTTCATCAAGATTTGATGTCACTAATGTCTCTGGCACAGCCTGTAATGACCTCACAACCTCTGTTATAAGGATTTGCCGCACCCGCAGCCCTGCAATTGTAGTACGAAGCCCCAGGCTTGGTACATGGAACCAAGTCCCTCTTCAGTGTCTCATAGCTTATAAACTTCCTCTGCATCACCAAAACCCTCCTATTGCTCTCCGAATCCATCTCTTCCGTGCAGTCTCCGATCTTTCCGCCACAAACCCTCTTCACCATTTCATCCAATTCACTGCTTGTACGTGAATAGAGGCCTAAAGCTGAAACGCAATTGCAGATTTTGAAGTGGCTGTGGAGGAAAAGCAGTACTATGAAAAGGGTGTTCATGGGTATCAGATGGGTTTTTGGCATTTCGCTCGTGGGAGCTTTTCTCGCTTGTGACTTCGAATCTCTCTGGTTTCGTGGGCTGTAAAAAATCAGATTTGTGAGAGTAATGGAATTGAGATTGTTTTGATGGTTGTGGAGGCAATTAATGAGGATGAGGGCCACAGTCTCACTCTCACCAACCAGGCAACTCGATTGTTTGTGTCGTGAGTGAATGAGAGTGACCCCACCACCTTTGGAATTTCCATGGGAAGGCTTTTTCAATAATCCAACTGTAAGCAGTATTTGGATAAGGGTGCTTTTTGCCTTCTCGGCCCGTGGGGTGAGTTTGATTGAGAAAAGTCTAATTACACAATACTTTATATACAAATTAACAAATTATTCGTACTTAAAGGTATTTGATTAAAAATTAAATTCTTTATAAGAAAACACTCTAGAAAAAAATATAAAACAATTCAAACCAAATAAAATAAACACGTTGATTCTAGAGCAAATTCATATCAACAGAAGTTATGCTCAACGTGAAAGTCAGAAGAAACCACATTGTTTTTGCAAGTTTCTGTATTTTTGTTTTAAATCTATAAATCCGGCTTACAAATTGGGTTGTACCATTTTCTTCCTATTGTTGTGGACCAGAAGGGGGAACTAGGAAACAAATGTGTATGGATATTGGGATAGACCAAGTTGCTAACGCATTTGGTGGGTGATATAACATATACGGGTAAGTTTTAGAGATCCAAAGAAAAATACATTTTTAGACACAATATCTCAACAATTGATTACAATAGTTGAGATTAAAACTACAATAATGATAAGACATAAAAAAAATCTAAATTAAATTGTCGAGAGAGACATCGCTAGAGAGAGAGAGAGAGAGACGTAGTGGAGAGGGGCAGCAAGTTTCCATTGGAAGGAGAGAATTTTCCACCATTGAATACATTTCCAAAAACAAAATTAAATGTAAAGACCAGCCATTGAATGCCATTACACCACGAAGAAGAAAAAGGAGAGACCACCCATCTAGAGACAGTCACGAAGAAGAGAACGAAGGAAGAAGAAAAGGGCCGCCGACCGCGCCTTGACCCGAAGCCGCGACTAGGTAATTCCCAACCACATTGTTTGCTGTGAAGCCCATGCATCTTTAGGCGCGCGTTTTCTACTGGTTTGGGCCTCTAGTTGTTAAAGAGTGCTAGGGAATATACGCTATTTCCTGTGTCCATTTTCTAGTCATTCGGTTTATTTTTTGTTAGTTTTAAAAAACAAACCTTGCTTTTTGTTTTATGAAAATTTTATTAACTTCTTTAAAAATTTAATTTACTTTTGTTATTGAGACGATTGCTCAATCTTTAATGCTTAACCAAAAAAATTAACTATTGTGATTATTAATCTGGACTCAACCCAATGGAAAGGTAGATATGTTGTGCTAAAAAAATTAAGAATTAAGAATTAGGAATTAAAAATTAAAAATTGTATACCCCACATTGTTCCATAACGTAATTTTTTATGGTCATAAAAGGGATATATACTACATGCATGCATTGGGTTTACAATTAGAATTAAGAAAGACTGGTGATTTTGATTTCATTGTGTTGTGTGAAGGGTGAGTAATGGAAGAAAAAGCACCATCAATTGGGATGGTTTTTGAGACAATTGAAGAAGCACAAAAATATTATGAAGAATGTGGTCGACAAAATAGTTTTTGATCAAATGATGTCAAATCGATACATGCTCAAAGCAATTAAGAATTTGACCGAAGCATTTCACAGAGAAAATTTAAAAATTTGTAATGACACTCTTCAATTTTTGGTGGTGAACACATCAGTTTTGATAATAGAGATTGCTATAATCACTTGAGGAATGTCATATGTAGAGAGCTAGATGGAGGAGATGCACAATCAGTCCTTACCAATTTTAGAAAAAAAAAGCACAAAATTTACAATTTTTAATGCAAATTCAATGCGATGAAAGTGGGAGGATTGTTAATTTTTTTTGGGTGGACTCTCGATCTCGCATGGCATATCAATATTTTGGGGATGTAGTCACATTTGACACAACATATTGAACAAACAAGTATAATATGCCTTTCGCGCCATTTACGGGAGTAAATCATCACTTGCAGTCAATACAATTTCGATGTGCACTTCTACAAGACAAGACAGAGGTGACATTTTTATAGTTGTTTTGAGACGTGGCTTGAAGCTATCGGAAGACGGCCTCCAACTTCTATCATTACTGACCAAGACTTGGCAATGAAGGGAGCAATTGCCAAAGTATTTCCTAACACTCGACATCGACTATGCATTTGGAATATCAAGAAGAAATTTGTTGAAAAATTATCACAAGTGTACTACAAGAAATTAAAATTCAAGAAAGAGGTGAAACAATGTATTTGGTCAACATATAAGAAAGAGAATTTTGAAGAGGGATGGATGATATTGACGACGACAAATGGGAGTGGCTTCGACAATTGTGTGATATTCGTGATTTGTGGGTACCCGTTTATAATCGTGGCACATTCTTCGTGGGCATGAATACTACCAGATGTGGTGAGAGTGTCAATTTATTTTTCAATAGTTTTGTTACTTCGACGATAAATCTTAAAGACTTTGTTGTCAAGTATGAGCAAACCTTGAAGAAGATTGTGAAAAGGGAAAGTGACGAAGATTTTGAGTCTGGACACAAATTTCAAATTGTGCATGACAATGAACTTTTGTTGAAGCATGCAGCAAATGTTTATGCTAGAAATGTCTTCACCATGTTTAAGGTTGAAATGAGTGAAATCAATCGTTATAAAGTTGAAAAAGTGAGAAATGACAAAGGATTTCAATCATTCGTGGTGAAGTCAAATGCAAATGAACTTGAAGAGTTCGTCGTAGCATTGGATTTGCAAACATATGAGGGTATGTGTGAATGCCAAAACTTTGAGTTCGTTGGGACATTGTGTAGACACATTTTGAAAGTGTTTGTTCGACTAGACATTGATCAAATACCGGACAATTTTATTCTTCCACGATGGATGCAAAGGGCCAACAAATTTATGATAATTGATTCCGGAGGATTGGAGGATGACGATGGCAAAGAAGAATCCGAGACATTGAGGCTTAGCCATATGTGCCAAGAATCTACAAAATTGGCTTGTTTTTCCGCCCCATCAAATGAGGCGTACACAATTTACATTGAAGCTATGAATAATCTATCGAAGAAGCTATCAAAACTTGATTTACGATCCCATGTGCCTCCAATCAATGTTTCTCATGAAATAGATGATTTACATTCTACTGAGCAATCTCAGATATTGCTTTCCGATCCTAATATCTCACAAACCAAGGGTAGGAAAAAGGATGTGAAGGGAAAAGATGTTGCTATACTCTCCGGGAGATTGAAAATCGGTATTGAGTTGGCCTTAAACAAGAAGAAAAGAAAGTGTAATTTATACAAAAAGTTAGGACATGATAAAAGAATTTGTCCTTCAAATCCGATGAGTAAAACTAACAAAGGTAAGTGAATTATTTGTCATATTTACTTCGCCTAAAAAGAAATATTTACTTCGCCTAAATATTTTTATTTCACAAACCTTAGAGGAAGAAGCACAATATTGTGGTCGGGATGTGGATAGTGATCAAGAGCTAACTTGATGAGAATATGGAATGCGAGATTTGCTTTGAATGATCAAGAAGTCCTTAGAGTCTTTTTGGATGTAACTTTTGCTATTTGTTAAGTAGTGATGAAGTGATAATACAGAAGAGTGCTTGTGGATTTGTTTTGTTAAGGGAATGACTAGAGGAAGACGTTTGATTTGATTTGATTTGATTTTGTGTTTCTCTAACTTCTTGAAACCTTTATGAAGATTTGAAACCTTTTTGATTATTGTAATTAGTGTTATTACTGCTTCCTACATATTGGTGAACCTTGTTTGGACGAACCTGGAGCACATTAAGAATCATAAGCACTTGGGTTTGTAGAGCATGTGTCATAGCTAATGCTAAAGTATTTTAAGAGTAATCCCACATGACTAATTGTTTTTTTTTTTTTT
>JABCMJ010027728.1:0-16376 GCA_014822125.1 Arbutus unedo | reverse complement strand
GAGAGCCTGAATTCTCAAAAATTTCCGAACTTCCTCGACAGTGGGTACCTGTGAAGATAAAACAGCAATAAGATAAAAAAGAAGTGTCTCAAGATGCATCAAATACCCAAAGACATTTATTAGCATAAGGTCATAAATACAGAGACACATAAATAGGGCTGCAAAGAGCCGAGCCGAGCTGAGTGTGAACATGTTCAAGCTCGTTTATCAATTTTTTTGCAGGTCACAGACCTTAACGAGCCAAACATATCATACATTTTTACTCTCATAAAGGTCTAGAATTGCAAATAAAATTTTCATTATGTAGGTATATAAACTTAGTCTTACACAAGCTATAAAAAAAACTAATTCGAAAATAAAAACTAGTACTTCTTTTAGAATGTTTACATTGAAACATTAATTACAGCCACTCAAGGCCTTAACGAGCTGTTACTAAACCTTTACTGAGCCTGTATAGAGGCATTACTGAGCCTTTATCCTGCTCTTATCAAGCCAAGCCGAGCCGAGCTTCGGCTTACTTGAGCTTAGCTCGTCTACCAAACTACCTTACAATTCTAGCTTGAGCTCGCAAAGTGCTCAGTTCGTTTGCAGCCCTACATATAAAGAAATGATTGCATTCCACCATAGTGCTCTAAATTCAACTCAACAAGCCTCTAACTCACACTGGAGTACTGACAAGTGACAACCATATTCAGTGATATCAACCCACCCTAGCTACTTATCCGATAAAACCAAGAGAGGTAAATGAGCCAAACCAATCAGTGTTTTTGAGCGGTGTTTTTGAGTGCTCAGCCTCAGCTCGAAACGTCTCAATAGTGTTCAAGCAAATCTCCTATTGGAACTTATGGCTCATATGGAGAGGGCTAGAAGCCGAACGTAGTGGAGCGGAGCAAGGGAAGCAGAGCGGAGTGAGGCTTCTGGCCCAATGGGTTCAACTGGTGTAATTGGGCCGAAGGCCCAATGGATTGGGGGGGCGGGGGGGCGAAGTCCCCTACGGTACGGTACAACCTAATTAGAGTTAGATCACCTAATTAGAGTTGGATTCTAATTAGAGTTAGATTACCTAATTAGAGTTGGATTCTAATTATAGTTGGTTTACCTAATTAGAATCGGATTAGGATTGGAATAGAGTATATCTCTAAATACTCTCTATTGTAAAATCCTAGACATGATATCAAATAACAAATCTCGCTTCGCTCCTGTGGACGTACCCGGTTTTGGGAAACCACGTAAATCTTGTATTGATTTCTTTACAGTTTCGTATTCAATATTGTGTGTGATTGAGTGATTGTGCTAACAAGTGGTATCAGAGCTCAGGTTAATTCAATCACACGAAGAACAATGGTGAGAAATACATCTGTGTTGAAGTTTGATGTGATAAAATTCAATGGAACCGGGAATTTCGGACTGTGGCAACAGAGGGTAAAGGATTCGCTGGTGCAGCAAGGTTTGTCGAAGGCGCTAGGCGGGAGGTCCAAGAAGCCAAAGCAGATGACCAACGATGTTTGGGAAGATCTACAAGCGAAGGCCGTGAGTACGATTCGTCTGTTTCTTGCAAATGAAGTTATGTACCAAGTAATCGGGGATGATTTGCAGGCTGAAGTTTGAGCAAAATTGGAGAGCAAGTATGTCGACAAAGACTGTGACTGCGGACAAGTTCGAGCATTGCTGGAACTTGGTAAATGTCTCTAGGTGATAGAGATGAGGCGTCCCTCTAAGCCAGTTGGATCAAGATAAGTTGTCTTCTGAAGGGCCGAGGATATTCATCAAGGTGGAGATTGTTGGAACTTATGGCTCATATGGAGAGGGCCAAAAGCCGAACGTAGTGGAGCGGAGCAAGGAAGGTAGAGCGGAGTGAGGCTTCTTGCCCAATGGGTTCAACTGGTGTAATTAGGCCCAATGGATTGGGGGGTGCAGAGGGCGAAATCCCCGCGGTGCAATACAACCTAATTAGAGTTGGATTATCTAATTAGAGTTGGATTCTAATTATAGTTGGTTTCTAATTAGAGTTGGTTTACCTAATTAGGATTGGAATAGAGTATATCTATAAATACTCTCTATTGTAAAATCCAAGACATGATATCAAATAACAAATCTCGCTTCGCTCCCGTGGACGTACCCGGTTTTGGGGAACCACGTAAATCTTGTGTTAATTTCTTTATAGTTTCGTATTCAATATTGTATGTGTGATTGAGTGATTGCGCTAACAGTTCCAGCCTAGCTAAATAATCAAAGTCTTGCTCGAGCTCAGCTCCTCTCTAAGTGTATTAGCTTGGCTTGACTCGAATAACTGATCTTTTTGACAAGTTTCTCAATTTAGCACAAACTTTAAAGAGAATATTCTAAATCAGAAATAAAAGGTATCTTCTCAGTTCAGGTGCCTCGCGTGACAAAAATCAAAAATTCTACAAAAATCAATAAAATCATCAGAGCTGGCAAATTTGTCTAAATGCCTAGCGCCATTCATTTGTTCTGGGTGTCCTATTAAAGTAAACGATTCAATTGGAGTCTGCTATTTTTGGATATAATAAGCACTAGCTTTTCCATAACATCTTGAACAAGCCGAACACCACATGGTTCAAGCTTGCCTCACCTACCAAAGAGTTATAAATTCAAGATGAGTCACTTTAAGCAAAGCACAAGCTGAATCAAGCTCGAGCCAATCTCATGCCGGACCATTTTATTTAACCCCTAGGAAGTTAAGTGAATAAACCAGAAACTTCTCAAGGAAGTCATTCAGGAAGTAGAGAGGAAGCCGATTTACCTTTCTTGGATTTCGCACTTTAAATGAATAACAATAGTTGGTTGAAATCTTTTCATCTTCAGTAACAATCTGCTCTTCATATCCACTCTTCTTATCAGTTATAGAGCCCGCCCAACGAACCAAAGTCTTCCTCAACCCTTCTCCACCCCAACGGTACTCATTATGTGAGTAGTAATATAAGTCAACTATTAAGGGGTTATCCTCTGAATTAGGAGATGAATAGTATAGGTCACTACCACTATTGCATATAAAAGCATCAAAATCATTAGGTTTCAGTCCCCCCGAGATGAGAAAAGAGCATATTTCAGCCATAGTAAAGGATGTTGCTAATACGAACCCCATAGAGCCTTCAGTCCTTTCTTTCACAACAGCATCAAATATCTTTCTCACAACTGAAAATAGGTCTGACATATCTTCAAAATCCACAGCTATAACAATCATATGCTTCCTTCTCCTCAACGCTGGGAATTTACCAGCACTGCTATTATGATCTGTTTTCTCTGAAAGCCCAGCCTTTTGTGGGTCCTTAAGGACACCCTTTGACCATGTCAAAACAGAATTCTCCAACTTACTCTTGATATCTTCAGGTTGTACAGAATAATTAGCATTGCCTGAATTCTTCTCTCCGTCCATTGGAAAGTTCAAGTTCAGGGATATGTCCTCCATATCTCTCAAGGATTCACTAGACGAATCTGACTCTGAGTTTTCATCCCCATCATCACTTCTCTGCCACCATCGCTGCCGCAGTTTGCAACTCACTATTCGTGTTAGGTAGGCTTTACAATGTTCGAACCAGGAGAAGAGGTGAATATTTCTGAACCCATTTCGTCGGCATTTGGCCCAAAGCTGTTTATCTGCAACCAGCTTTAAAAGAGCATCAGCAATACACCGCTTATCATGTGGGTCTACAAGGAGACCGTTGTCAAGTACCTGTAAGGATATACCAATCGTCACATTTAACCATTTGATGGCAAAAACCTCAAAATTAATAGAACGAAACTGATCTGTTGAGACAACAAATACCCGCTGTATTTCAACAGGACCTCCATTTCTTGTGGCTACAGTAGGCAAACCACAAGCTGCTGACTGCTCAATGGAGAAGACGTTACAATGGAACATAGTGAACTAACCAGTGAAATGCACATGCATAAGAAGTTTACCTCAGCTAGAGCAAGCCCAGAAGGCTCAATAAAAGCTGGATCAATAAAAACTCCCTGGCGAAATGCAGAACAAGAATAAGATGTCTTATTATACACACCCATGCACACGCACACACAGAGGAGTAGACAATGAACTGAAACAAAGTCGGCATGTATGACTCTATACAATACAATTACAAGAAGTCCAGTGGTAACAAATTAACTTGGTCAGACTACATATACTCCATCCACCCACAACGCAGTTATAGCCTCCCTCCTTTTATAAGTTGTCTCAATCCCTTGTTATAATCTATGACATGAGGTTCTATTTTCCAAGATACTACGCTTGTTAAAAAAGAACTGCTGTATATTTAACTAGCAACAAGAGTGGCTATTACAGAACGTAGTCCGAACATACTATAACAAGCATTTCAAGAGAGGACAGACATAAGCACACATGTTCTTCATATTACATGTATCTGACAAAATAACAGAGTTTGACTGCAACGGAATGCATTAATGGATTTAACCTTGATACTCGAGAAAGCAGAACTGCAAGGGAAAAAACGATTCTTGGTGATACTAAAAGTAGGCAGAATAACTACAAGAAAACACTTCCAAAGAAAAAACAAAGAATCCTGTAGAAAAAAGGATTTGAAGAATTGCTAAAGAGAAAGGCAGGATTCATAGAGAGTCGACCATTCAAGATAAAATGAGAAATCATCCACAACCTAAAGACCTAGAATGCAAATGTCCAGCCTTCCAACAAACACCACCAGAAAACTGACAAGGGTTGGAACTTGGAAGCTAAAAGGTTCTAGAAGAAATTTGCATGCAACCCTGTGGGAATTTTGACTTTCTTTATCATATCCATTAGAACAAAGTCTGCAAGAGCTGGTATGATGCTGCACACTTTCAAGAATAAAAACTTGTAACCCCCTCATGAAGAAATCCATAGCTACGAAACGATCAACACTAGTAGAAAGTATGGCATGCGAGAATGCAGTCGCAGTCATGGCTGACCTGAATGGAAAGAAGTAATGGTCCAGACGTAGCACAAAGCAAAGTAGAAGTTTATAAAAGAAGACTAAATTGATCTGATTACTAAAAAGTTAAAACTATTTATACAAACCTAACCTGCTAAGGCACATAAACTATAAAAGGAGTACCCCTGTCTTTGCAGCCAGGCGGTAGATATGAGGAACGTCAGACTTTTTGTGGTGTTTGGGGTATGCCACTTGACCATAGAGATTATACTTGTCAATAAGCTCAGTTATTGAGCGAAGAACAGAAGCATTAGCGCTTGACCTTTCATCAGCATCATCTCGTTCTCCCAGTATCACGGTCTGCATAATACAAAACACAGGACATTTAGCAAATGCTGCAGCTTTTCCAGTTGTCAGTGCTACAAACTTAGAGGTGGTCCAACAGTACCAGATTAGCCAGCTCTCTTAATTGACGACATTCCCCAAATGCTATGACCAGAGTTTTGAGATTCATTTTGGAATGTTCCCTAGCTAGGGCAAGTATCATCGGCTTGTGTGGATTAGTAAAAAAGAGCATTATCTGCAGAGTACCATGGCAAGGATTACATATTGTCAGGAATTCACAACAAATTAGAGGGCTGAGGATTGTTATATCTACAAGAAGTAGCAATGCAGATTAGTCATCACTCTAAAGACTCGTCAAAACAAATGAAGAGAAATGATTCGAACCTCAGACCAAATAAGTGGATCATAAAAAGTATGTTCATCATCATTTGCTTCGGTTTCATAATCCATATCACCATCATGTGGAACAATGAGTTGAAATTCCATCCCGGGGGGGATTACCTGCAGAGAGCTTAACCATTACAAGATGTACTTTGAAGTTCCAAAGCAGCCGCATGCATAACAGGAAATCATGACCTGACCAGAAGCGGAGGCATTCGGGTCTCAAAGGAGTCAACTGACCATACTCACATTCCAATTCTACCTGAATTGTAGATAATATTCTAACTGATTTGTCTACTTTTACCTCACTAAAACATGCTAAATTTCCCCAACCCCAAAAAGTGTGAACAAAATCATATATCCTTCAAAAATCTCAGCCCCACTTCCCTCCAATCCTGGACTTGCTTGCGCCTGATATTATAGGGAGCTAGTGTATGTGTTTGAGATTTAGTGCACACAACAAAAAAAAACAGGGTCGTAGAAAAAAAGAACCGATTTCCATGTTGATTACTTCATCTGAGTCCGATACAGACAATTGTCGTTGTCCACCAAAAATAGGAATAAGCACATGCGTGGCATTGAAATTAAGAATGATATCTCTATACTTACAACCATGCGTGGCATGGACCTGCCATAACAGAGAACATTATGCTTGATCCTGGCTCGTAGCTTGCGTTCCCGTTCTGGATCAAAACCATCATAAAGACACCACTGATCTTCTATCTCCTGTCTAGTGCTAGTAATCACTATTTCAGAGGCATCAAGAGCTAACTCCTCAGCCTCGATTCGACGCATTATTTTGTATGTCGTATTTATCTCTTCTTTTGATAGTCGGCCTTGTCTCAAAAGCTGTTCCAGCTTATCTCTACCGAGTGAGTGACCGGTGAAAAGCATGGGTACACATAGAGCACCTGATAGAAGAGCAGCAGCATCACCCGCATCGGCATAATGCCCATGGATAGCAGCAGGCCACACTGGATGTCCATCGCCAATTTGCTCACCAAGTACTTTGGACATCTGTATTATGTGGTTAAGAGCACCATCAACAAACTCAGGGATGTAAGGCCACATGCTTTCATTTGGGATATATTTGTTTCTTCGACCAAAAGGTATACGAATAATATAAGCACCACTACTCCCTTCCATCTCATCCATCAAACCATCAGAGTTTCTTGAAGGCAACATCTCTGTGGGTTCACTGTAACTGCAATCTACGTCTGGTGAAGACACTTGTCTAGTGAGTAAATCAACCCGATATACTCCTGGCATCGAACCCAAAGCCCTTGCTTGTTCGACGACATACTCTACCTACAAAAAAAAGTCGAGGAAATAAGGAAAAGTCTTTAGCCATCTCCCCAAGCAATTGTGCATGACTGAATTTCTTGACTTCCATTTTAGTTAATCTGCCTACTAAACAACGAAGCTCTTGCAACCAGAATTTACCTGGCCAACATTGTCAGAATCACGACCAAGCTCCATATTTTCACCGCTTATTAAACCATTAAGGCTGCAAGAATATTCACTGTTAGGAATAAATTAACGTAACAAGGACAAAAGATATACCATTTTATTTATAATTTACTCATCACGGATGCTAGATAAATGTTTTAGTTGATCATAACGTTCAGGAGAGGGTCCAAGACATAATAAAAGACATGTTGAGATTTTACAAACAAAAAAAAAGGGATCCCTTCTTCAAACTCGTCAAGTTAGTTCTCAATAGACTTCTTAGCTATTTGTCATAAAAAACATTGGCATATTAAGAGAGCTCTTTATTATCTGCAAATAAGATGACTAGAATTCAGTTCATGCCTTAATAAGACAATGTACAATTTTTTTCCTTTCAGTTGACTATCCCAGGTCTCCGTCGTCTCAACAGAGCTAATTGTAGGCAATGGGGCCCTGTTGCTTTTCTCCCTCTCAGACGAGTCATCAGACATATCAGCAGTCGCTTCTGTACGGCCTCTTTCACGTTCCACACGACGTTTAGCCATCCGTCGAGCTTCCTCGCTGTCAATCTGTGTGAATAACACAAAAATAACAAAGACAACAAATATTCAATCAACAATGTCACATTTAAGGACAATTTATTGATTTCAAATACCAGAAATGAGATGCATTCGTGTGAACACAATGACCTAAGAAAACAAAGACATCCATTAGAGTTCTATGGGCCTCCAAATGATGAAGAAAGAAAATGCATTTTCAGTAGGAGGGCAATAGTTGACGCGAAATAAGTTGGATCAAGTATGATTTGACCTAAATGAGCTTTGTAAAGTCTTCACATACCATATCAAAACGGGTTATTGTTGAGTACATAAACAAACAAATTCCAACACAAATGCAACAACTGTTATGCATCTCTGTATAAGTAGAGAAACATTGCATGAGATTAGAGGAATGCTCACAAAGGCAAGGACATAAGTCATTGAAGTGGTTTTATACATATAACCCATCTCAAGCGAAACAGAAAGTAAACAAGCTAACACAAGTTTGCAAACAACACTTCTCCTGTTTTCAAAAATCACTGAGCTAGAATTTTCCAAAAAGGAGTTAGTTGTCATTACGTAAGGTAGATAGCAGAATGACAAAATAAACAGTACGCCACTAATTAAATATGGTCTTTTGCCCTAAAGAAATATCTTTGGCATTATTGGCGCCAACAATAGCTAGAATTTCCAATTTGAAAACAACGCCAATGGTAAATCAGTAAGTTAAAATTAATATGAGTTTTACTCATTTTTCTACTCAAATCAAGGGAGACTCCTGTCTCTTTTTAAAAAATATAGACGCTAGATTGTGGCATTCAAATTTACCAGTTCATCGTAAATGGAGCTTCTACTCAAATTTATGCTCATATATAACTAATGTAAGTTCCTCTATTGGGTGCTTCATAACAAAAGGAAGTTTTACTCAAATCAAGTAAACGGTTTAACAAACAAAACTCAAACCCTGGAATGAACCAATCTCCATCTTTTAGATCAAACACATCCCATCATTCACCAGTACCAGAGAAGTAGAGTTCAGAATTCCACATCTACTAAATCCTACACTTTATTGACAACAGTGATTTAGAGTAACAGTAAAACCTGAACTTGGAGAAAACGGATTGAGATAGTCGACCCCATTGCAAATTAAAGTACGGTTGGTTTGGCTTGGTTTAAACCGAAAACTCAAATTACTGTAATTAGCCTCCGCCTATATAACTAACACATATAACTACATATTTAAAAACAAAACAGAGAGAAAAACCTGCTTCCTTAGGCGAACCAAATTCCATATCCGCCAGCACATGTTCTCCCGTCTCTTGTCCCTCTCCTGCAGGCTCCTTGCAGCCATGGCCTGCACCGTCAATATACAGTTACATATACATGAGCATAACTACACATAGCTACACATAAATACACACTTCACTCATCGAGAAAAAAATATACATACATACACGCCCATAGTATACGCTGTGACAGGACAAATCGGTGGCTCAAATATTACTGTTCAGGTGTCCAGTTGCAGCAATTCTGATGCACACATCTATTACAGACCAAGTTGGTGTGAACACTTTTTTTAAGGCTAACTCACAATTTTATAATACTAAAATTACCCTTATCAACTGCTGCAGTTTTTCCAATGGCTTAAATTTTGATTGGGTTCCCTATCCTTCATGATTTTTGTAAAATTCGAATTAAACGGGCATTTTGAGTGTGCCTATCTGCCAGTGCATAATCTATTCTATATGGAAAGGGAGAGCACCACTTCGGTATCTCCCAAATTTGATCGTTGCGTCGACTTTTTTTATTCTTAAATTGCCCTCAAAATCTATTACTTATCACTTTTGTACAATATTGAACTATTCAATGACCATAAGGGAAAGAAAAAAAAAAACTATTCTACTGTTCTGCCATTTACTCTTAAGTAACTGCTCACACTATCAATAACTCTTACTTGTACATACATAGCGTGTGCGGCTTCTAGTGTATAGAGAAAGGAAACAGATATGGAAATGAATCGTACCTTAATCCAGGAGCGATAAAGATGGGTCTCATCGAAGCCAGAAACCACTTGCTCGACGAAGTAACGAGTGGAATTAAACCTCCTTCTCTCTCTCCGCAGCAGATACGGGTTCGCATCGTCGATACCTGGCCCCACATCCAGTATCGCCTCCACGTAACTATTTATCCAATTGTTCCCCGCCATCACCGACCCCTATCCACGTACGTACGTGTAATTCCTTGTACATAAACGTATACGTATCTGTATAGAGGGACGAGGCCGGACGAGAGAGAGATGATTCTCACATTCTGCCTTCTGGATTGCAGGTTGGAGTTTCGGTGACGGTGTTAAGAGAGAGAAATTTTTGGGCGCCGATGGGTACCACGCGCGCCACGCACACTTTACTACATAAAATATTTATGAAAAAATTGTGATCATGAATAGATTTACCGTTTTACCCCTAAATATATAATTTGAAATTCTATCATTGGGTAGTCCGACTTGCATCTACAAACACAATGACTTGCTTTCTAGATAATTGATTGGCTCAAATATTCTCCAAGGTTAAATCTACACGCGAGCATACCAGAAAATACTTGTAATTATATTTTTTTTAAATAATTAGTATGAGTTGAAACTAACAACTACCAAGCGTCTGTGTTATTTATTCTCTTACTTTAATTAAGAAGATTTTTCTTAAGTGTGGACATGTTGAGATTCGAAATCAAAAACAAAAGACGAACAGTCACAAGAAATATGAAACGAAACGATTTCGAATAATAAATCTGAGAACAAACTTTCATTTGAAAATTTGTAAGAAAATTCAACATTCTTCGAATTAATTATAACTGGCTACTCTTACAGTTATAGACTACGAATATATCTAAGTACAACTATGACTAAGACTACTGTTATGCATGCGCTAAGTATTGAAAAGAAAAGACAAATATAAAAAAATAAATGTTATTGGGGTGTTTGGATCATTTCCTATCTGATTGCTGCTCTTATTTAAAAGTCATCTCCAATACTTAGCATCTTTCTTCGCTTCTAAATTTCTTACTTGAATTTGAAGGCATTCATTCTTTTTTGACGGAGAACCAAATCATGACTGTTGTGCTCAGTCATTTTCTCTACGTCTTCCTTCTCTTTTTACATCCACTAATCACATCTCTTCATGTTCCTCCTTTATATACGTGAGGAATACATGGCAATTAGATAACCACTCATGCACGCAAAATGTAGTCGCTTCGAATTCTTTACATGTGGGGAGCTTTAGTAGTTAACTAATTGCCTTAGAAATCTAAACAACACCGCTTTATTATCATGTGACCTTTAATCATGCGTGTACACCTCTATCGAGTAGTGTCACATGTCTTTTTATCATTGGCGAACAAATTAAGAAGTTAACATAACCCCCCCTCCCAAAAAAAAAAACAAAACAAAAAAAACTAGCATAGTTAGGTCTTAAATTATGTTGGTGGACATTTGAACTATTTGCTTCTTGTCATTAGGAATTGTGGGGAAACACAACTACTTGTTATCCTTATCGTTGCGACTTTCAATCCGACCTTCTCGTACTCTCTTCTAAATTGAGCACTTAATGTTGACTAATTCATTCCTCGTCCAGCTCTTATTATCATGGGAACTTTGGAAACCATTAGCCATACATTTTAAACTCTCTCTTATGTGAATGGGTAATTCTATTGGCTCTTATTATAATGGGAACTTTGGAAATCATAAGTCATACATTTTAAACTCTCTCTGTTTCTGAAACCAATCATTCTGTGGCCGCTAATAGTTTTAACTCTTCAATCCGACTTTTATGTGAATGGGATGACAAATTACCCATCCTCGATTCTTGCTCAAGGCCAAGCCGCGTCATTCCAACTGTTACTCCCCCTTCCATCATAATCCAAGTAGTTATGGGTGGCACTGGCACCATCTCCCTAACAGTTTTCATCATTCTCACTCGAGAGTGATGAGTCTCTACCACTCTACCTTTGCCAATACAAATGTTTATTTTAGTCTGATAGATGCTCTGTAATCTTCCTCCTTCCGTCCTGATTTTCTTTAAGTTATAGAGTTAGAAACATCAAAGCTTCTAAGTTACATTATGCTGATAGGTTGAAGGTTCAAACATTTGAAAACATGCAGCTATATGGGAAAAGTAAGATCATTGTCGAAACTAGAGATGATGTTTGTGTCGAACAAGAGAAATCATTGTTGATTTAGAATATTTTTTATCTCCAATACACATTGCACGTGGTTACGACTGTTTTGTGAATTGACACTTCCTTATATAACTGAAAATGGCCTAACTAACTATGTCCTAAAAACAACAGATAACTGAAAGCTAAATTTTTCTGGTCTACTAGACATCAAATTGTATATCAAATGATACATTATGCTTACGTGACATACCACATAACTTAGGTGTTAAACAAAAATCTAAACACATATCACTCAAAACTACGTCATTTTATGTTAAAAAAATCATATTTGTTTTTTGCCTACATCGCTCAAAACATATTTAGATCTTGCTCAACACAAAACGAAATAGTTTCAAGTGATGTGCAAAAATGATGTGTGTGTAACACTCTTGGAGTTTTAAGTATAAAATATAAAAATAGATCCCCCAAATTTTGATTGTGTGTACAAATTAGTATATCTTATGAATTGTATAGCATGTCACGTAGACATGATGTACACTTTGATGAATAATACGAGTGTTAGTAGCATTGCTCTTTTCTCAATCAAAATAGAAACACCAAGGCAACCGAAAAAAATTAGGCTCATATTTATAATGTTGATTATAATATTTTAATAAATAAATATTAACAAGTTAGTTGTTACCTATACAAACTCCCGAGACAAAAAATAAAATATATTATAATTTTTATTTTTCTTTCGTAACTAAACACAAAAAAATATTTTAAGATCTCACTTTTCTTCTGTTGAATTTAAAATTTTCTTCACTTTCCCTCTACTCCATCAAAGGTAACCCTATATCATTTTTTATAGTACGCGTGTAGTACGGATAAAACGACATAATTTTGTCATTTTTCTCAAAATTACGTCGTTTTGATTTCATATATTTTAATAAAAATTTACATAATATGTCAAAATAATACAATTACGAGAACAAAATGAACAAAATTATATTTTTTTTTACTGCACGTGCACTCCATCAAATTGCACAACAGCTATACCAAATCATCTGCCCGGTAGATTCTTCTGTCTCAATCCTTCCACCAAAAACCCACAAATCACAACGCCCGCCTTCCCTTCGTTCCGCCTCGATTCTCTTGTTCTCTCAGTTTATTCCTTGATCCTCAACAAATCATACTATGGCTAGAGGTATACATGGTCTGAATTGATGTGATTTTGTAGAAATTCAATAATCAGATCATTTCTAACAGTCTGAAAAAAATGTGAACCTTAACTTAACAATTATCAAGGTGAAATTTAACCAAAATCAATCATCAATTTCGGATCGGATCAGTGGAGTTCCCGATTTTATCCGCAAAATAACTGAAAATTTCACACCAGTAGAATATCACAAAATAACCTAAAATTTCATTACTATTTGAATATCCAAATTACCAGTCTATGACCATGCTCACTACGAAAAAAAATCAAACAACCCTCAACATAGTCTAATCACCATCGAGATAGTTTGATGCCTTGATGGAATCAACTAGGAGACAGAGAAAAAAACGCGAAAGACTAACAAATAAGAATACAATCTATTTAATAGGATTATATTTAATAACCATGTCTCCAAAACTTGGAGAGGGGGTAATATTCTTGAGAAAAAATAAAAAATGAAAAGTTTTTGCTTGAAAAATAAAAATATTTTTGGGAAGTGAAGTAATATTTTATTTTCTTAATTACTTAAGAAAAGTTGTAGGTTCCAATTCGGTTCGAACCGCGAATTGATAAAAAAATCAATTACCAAATCAATATTTATAGTTTTTACTTTTTAGAAGCTGACTACTAGACCATAAAACCAAACTAAAATGAACATTGATTCGATCCGATTTTTCAATTTTTCGAATTTTCTTGAAAATACTCTGGCTAGCCGGAGATTCTTATCTCCAATATTGACACGTTTGAGAAAGCGAACTCCATTGCTAGCCGGAGATTCTTATCTCCAATATTGACACGTTTGAGAAATCGAACTCCATTGTTGGTAAGTTTACCTGTATCAGAGCTTTAGAACCCCTCTCCCTCTCTCTCTCTCTCTCTCTCTCTCTCTCTCTCTCTCTTTCTCTCTACCGAACCTGCTATAAATACATATCAAGAGGAAGAAAAATCATTGAATTTAAAATTATGAATCGGCAATAAGGAGAAGAACTTAAAGTAAGAGGTAAATGTTAGACCATCCAATTCAAAATTAACTAAAAACGAGTGTGTGATCTCAGCTTATATAAGTTTTAGAAACCTCTATACGAGACAAGCCCTCGTACGTGTGACTCCTTAACCATAAGAACAACAAATTTCCTAAAAACACAAAGGGTAAATACAATTTTCGTGCACATATTGCACATGGGATCTACAAAGTAATAAAAGTTTTGCATCCGACGAATGTAGACATATCTTTGTTCAAATTTGTACACAAAAGTCTAAGTCTGTGTTTGTAAACTTTCTCAGGTCAATAAGTTTTTCATGGACAGACACACAAGCACACATTTGTATGTCTAAATTTCCATGATCGAACCATAAGATTTGTACCTTTTCTTTATTGTTTGTGAAACTTCAGATTTTGGTCCTTTGTGTTTTGCAGAATTACTTGAGTTGGGTACTGGAGGGAGTTGGAAAGGGTCTCAGTAGCAGTGCCACTCACTAGAATACACAACACATTCTATTTTATTTTCCTTCTGTGGCAGATTTTTGGAATATTTTATGTTGGGGTTCTATTAGTCTGTTTCTGCTGTGCTTTCCTGCCATTTTTTCACATGGATTCTATGGTCATTCCTTGTGTTCCAGAGGGAAAGATAGAGTAGAGAGGAAAAAGAGCTTGAGAGCCATGGAGTTGGAGTAATTTGTTATCCTTCTATCAAGGTGGTGAATTAATCTCAGAACTTCACTCCCGCACTCCCAAGTCAGATTTTCCTTGAGATCTCATTCCCATCGAGATAGAAGCCCGTTCCTAACTTAGGATAGAACCTTTCAAGCATATAAATCTCAAAAGAAAAGATGTCAAACAAGACAAATACAAAGGAATTATAACACACTAAGAGACTATTAGCTCGCATTTACTCAAGTGTTTCATATAAACATAACACACACACACACACATATGTTATGTTTATATGTATATATGTTTGTATTTATATACACACGGTCCTAAGGCTTCTGCACCCACTCCCACTTTGTGCAACTCTGATTTGCAGTGATTTCTGTTTATGCTTATCAGGGGGAAAATTGACTTAACTAAGTTGAAAGAATAACTGATTCTTGAGAAGCTGCAGAGACATGCTTATCTTATTCCAGCTGGTGGGAGAATTTAGACGTCCACCTATAAGAATTTCTGCCAAATATGCACTTAATCGCTGCAACGTATCGAGTCGTTTTCTTTTAGTAACAATAGATTTTTGCACAGCGATATGACGATATAGAACAATTTTGTGCCTGTATTCATGGCTTTTGAGGAAGCCTTTTCCTGGACATATGCAGAAAAAACATTATGGCAAGAAACTATGTCCAGTCTGCTTACTATGTGCAAGACAACAGAGTTTTCCCAAAACATATAAGTAATCTTCCAGGTGACTGGGTAACAATTACTAGCCTTAACATCAATCTAACTAGGATCAAATGATCATGACATAAAGACTAGCTAAATAGCGGCAAAAATTCTGATGAAGCTCGCCTTTCCTCGAGTTCCTGCAAACTTCCCTCGAATTTCTCTTTTCTTTTAGACATTGTACTTATTTCTGTGTCGAGCCCCTTTATCGTACCACGAACTACAGCAATCTCTTCATCCAGTTCAAGGAGCGAGGAATGGTTTCCAGCAAATCTTGACAACAAAACTCCTTTGGCCTTAATCTTATTGTCTGTCGAAAAATCTGAAAATCTGGTTCTAGATGATATACTTACTGTCTCTGCTCCATCTGCTTCTGCAATACTTTCAAGCTTTAGTCCCTTGTGAGTATTGGCATTCGCTTCAAACATGCCTAGTTTGGTCTCTTTAAGTTTGAGAGATAAAGACCACTCTTCCACTAGTACGCCCAGTTCCTAAAGGCCAATCCGCAGAACTTATCAGATGCAAGTCACAGTAAGACTATCAATAGAGAGAAGAACGCTACTAAGAAATACAATCAAACCAACAAAGCACTTTTTCTGAAATTTGTATATGAGTCTGGGCGATCTTTCCACTCATAACCAATTGGTTTTGAGTTCGGAAGCTTTAACATGATATCAGAGCTAGAGTTTCAGAGGATATTGGATAAGACTCTCTAAGTTGGTTGTCTCATTCTTTGTGCCTTGTGTGCACCTTATTTCGTTATGATATGTATGTTATGCATATGTTGTTTACCTTTTCACGTGTGAGTCAGGGTCACACGTTCGGGGAAGCACTAGAATTTGTCCCACATTGATTAATTATTACGTCTAAACTAGTATATGAGTCTGGACGGTCTCTTCACTCATTACAATTAGTTTTGACTCACACGTGCAAGGGAGTATTAGATTTTTTTTCCCTTGACTAAATATTACCTCCAAAACTAGTATACAAGCCTAGGCGGTCTCGCTTAACGATACTTTTTCTAC